>DWFV01001241.1:0-11604 GCA_018246775.1 Parelbella machaon machaon
TGGAAGGTCATTAACCTTGCGCGATTTATCTAGAAGCCGTGAAACACTATATAAGCCGTGTGGGCGCAGCGGTGTGACACAGTACACAGTACAGTACAGTACGGTTTTAGAAGCGATCAAGAGCGATTTAACAAGCGATTAAAGGAAGTGATTTCTGCGAACACCAGCGATACGATAGAAAGTGAATAAACAGTCTTTAGATTTTGAGAGCATCTTTTATTCGCCATCCGATACAGTACATCGCATCGTTCTCAATAGCCAATCTATGTACCTATACGTAACATTATCAACCAAAATATCTATTCGTTGTAACTATTAGAAAATTTCTTCAGGTGTTTTGGGATGAAAGATACAGATTTAATACATTAAGCATTTTACATTTATGTTTTCCCACATATTTAAAAGATTTAACTCCCCTAAGATGAAAATTGTTACTAACTTTTAAATCGTTAATAATCAATTCGAGGTATGAATAAATAATTCTATATTAACACTAGATTTTTTCAGAACAAAAGATGGCGCCTAAAAGGTGTATAAAGACTGTTAAATAAGATATTTATCTGATTATAATTTAAAAAAGTGTATGTGGCTCACCTGTCTTGTGATATATCGTATAGGAACAACTTGAAATCGCAAACGACCACGAACTGTCTCATCCAACCCTTCTTGACTCCGCCCGGTTTCGGCACCTGGGTATAATATAGTTTTTATTATCGTACCAGTATTAAATGCTAGAGTTACATGTGCGAAGAAGTTATCATTTGGATAGATTACTTACAATGAATAATACAATACAAATGACAGGCTCATTGGTTCAGCGGTTAGTGAACATGATTGTTGCGCTGGGTTTACAGATTTAATTCTCAGTCAGAAGAAAATATTAGAGTGATGATCACAAATATGAATGGCGCGTGGGCGCAAGGTGGGCGGCAGGAGGCCCGGCGCGTACCTTGACGTAGCCCTCGTAGGCGGTGCCCTGTCCGCGCGCGGGGTCGATGCCGAGCGGGCGGCGCTCGCGCTCGGCCGGCAGCGGGCAGCGCGGCGCCACGCGCGCCACGCAGCGCGTGTGCACGGCCAGCCCGCAGCGCTCGCACACCACGCCCTGCCGCGTCAGCCCCATCTGCGCACGCACCGCCCTCACTCGCACCGCCCTCACTCGCACCGCCCTCACTCGCTCCACCCTCACTCGCTCCACCCTCACTCGCTCGCCTTGCTGCTCACTAATCACCTATTACTATTTTGAAGCGTTTCCAACTTTAACCGCTCCCCGCGCTGATTTCGACGAGCCGATGGACTTGTGTACGTTATATTAATAAAGAGGAAGATTATGGTGACAATGGTAATACAGCGTTATCAAATTGATTTCAAAATTTAAAAAATGTCTTAAAAAAGAACTAACATTAAGTAATTAGTTTAGTGTTCCTCCTTGCTTAAAGTGAGTTAGTTCCTTACATGTTTAACATTAGTACATCGGCTTATTTAGTACAAGATGTCAATCATTTTCAATGAAAAGCTATACATAACATAATCGAGTAGAATAAATTAATACTCTACGCTAACCTATTAAATATCTCACATTTTTAAAACCCCAAATACATAGCAATATTTAGAACTAATCACAAATCATTATAATGAACCTACTTATCGTCGAATCGTATTCACCTTACAATTTATCGTAACGAATCGATTAAAACGAATATATAGCGAACCGATTCTCACCATAAGCGACGTGCAATGGTTGCATTTGGTAGGACTGCTGAAAGTCCTCACTAGGAACTGGTGCAACTTCTGCTTGCCGGGAACCGACGGGCCCAATGCGGGGTCTTGTAGCGAGTACTGAAAGTTATTTAATAAACATACAACCATATAAAAATATAAAATAAAATTAAAAAAAGGGGCAACATTTATTTTTTTCCTGAAACAACAAAATATTCAAGTATACCGATTTCATAAGGTAACTTTCAAACTGAGTGAATAATGCTAAAAGTCCGCGTTCATGAAGGCATCAGATGCGATCATAGTGTCGTTGTGCGCGGGGGTAAGGAAGCGCGGGTAGACTGACGGTGGAGAGGTCGCTGGGCGAGCTCTTGGTGGAGGCGGGCGAGGCGGCGCGCGGCTCCAGCTCGTCGTGGCTGTCGGCCGAGCCGCTCAGCGCCTCCGACTGCTGCGACCCGTACATCAGCTGCGGCCCACACAACACACATACACAAACATTACTTTTATATCCGTACACTGATTGCAGATCTAACACACAAATATTTATATTCGTATAGAGACATTAAAATATTGCATATTAATTAGGAGATTAGTAGATGAATTGCAAGTGATTTGTAAATCCATGTCCTGTTAGACGCGACTTTTCGCCAGGTGGTTGATTGTTAATGATTAAATTTAGAATGTGTGTTACTGTACTTTGAAGCACCCGACTAGGGTTGTAATTATAGACAGTAGTCGTATTCACATAGAAATCGAATTGTTAAGAAGTTTTAAAAATATTTTAAATTAAATCGGTATATTCTCATAGATACGAAAATTAATAGTAATACGAGTATTGCAGTAATTAAATTTAATCATGATACAGATTTATTACACGCTTGCAAAGGATAGCTTGTTCTAAACGGCTTTTCACACGTTTTCAGTGATAACTAAAAAACTATAATTCTACCAATGCATCGTTATTAGGTAAAAAAAGATAAATAAAAATGAAATGGGAGCTTTACCTTGGCGTTGTAACAATTGTGTGCGTTTCTGTAGCCGTACGGCGACGACATCTATGCGGGGAAAGCGACAGGCGATTGGTAACGGGCACGTGCGCGCGAGCGAGCGACTTGCACGCACATATGGATAATGTCGAAATTTACTAGTTCATAGTAAATTTATAATATACCCGCTAAGACACCTATCTGTGAGGTGTTATATGTGTATATTAGTAAGTGTGCAAGATGTTGTGATACGTGCAGTGAAAAATTACATTTAAAAGTATGTTTATGCGTGAAGGTAGAAGGGAGAGGAGCGACGGCGGTGATGTAGAGGAGACAAGGGAAGGGCGTGAAAAAAAGTTTTCCTAGTGATAATGTACGAATACGAAAATCTTGATTGTAAATTTGTGTGTACGTTTGTAATCCCGCGTCCACGGCTACACTCCACGTTTACGGATTATATGTGGATGTCAAGGGCGACATCAAGCAACACAATCGGTAATTGTTCATATAGACTAGTTCGTTACAATTTTAGTGTCTACTACAATGTTGACAGTATCCATATATTGTTCATATTGGTCTTGACTTGGTCACTTCAGTCTGGACTCGGACAGGACGGAATATCGGGTATTTTAGATATAATCCAGTTTACCAAACAAACAAATTTAAGTCGATATATAAAGATTTTTTTCCATTAATGTCCTTAAACAACACTAATTCTACGTGTCCGATACAAATTACGCCTGTCAAAGGCCAGACTCAAGTCGCTCCTCGCGACACGCACACACAGGATGACAGCAAATGAAAATGATTAAGCATAAAATCGTAATTATTTACAATCAACAAGAAAAAGACAAAAACCGTTAATAAAATGATAAAAGCAAAATTAAAAAATGAAATGGGACTAAAAAACAAATTGGCAACGTAAATGCTTAATAATTAGACGTAACGTTATAATCTGTGTAATATTTACAGTGAACATATTTTATTTAACAGACAAAAATTAGTATTAAAGTTGTTACTAACGATTCGAAATTAATCGGGTTCGTAAAATCAATATTGCAAAACTGGGGTTCAAGCTTGATATCATCAATTATATTTTGTACTAATTACAAGGTAACGATTAACATCTCTCATCACGTAACTTTGTATTTTAAACATTCTATTAACTTTTCATACTAACAATATACGTTTAAGTAAAAGTATGTATGTAATAAGCTGAAATCAATATTATATACTTTTACATATTTTAATACGCCCATACATGTGAAGTTCAAAATATATCAAAATAATATGATTTAAGGTCAATTCATTTAAGAAATGTATTTTTTATAATGATTCGAATTTTTCTGTTTCGATTCTTATTCTATTCCATTATAATTAGTTCGTAAATGTAATCGAGAATCGATATCATAGTGCATTGATAAAAATAGTCAACTTCACTAGTGCTGTCAAACTGACATATGTCAAATGTTACCTCATAAACGGAATAGAGTATAACGAAATAGCTACACAGATGGAATGATAGTGATGTAAAAAAATTTTATAGACCTTCTGTTCGTTATTGATGGAGGCAACGTTATCGTAGTGCCTCTCCGTCGGCGTGTCCTTCAGGAATTGGTCTAAGTAGCTCATTTGTGATGATGGACGGTCCAAGACTGAAACATTATATACGACGTATTAACACTTGACCTCAAATTACCTCCAACAAATGGACATACATATGAATATACATATATCTAGCTATAAATAAATATATATGTAAATCTATATACAAAAATAAAGACAATTAAGTAAAAAGGTTATATAATAAATAAATAGATTACGTGTGGGGGAAGGCGACAAAATAAAATAAAAAAACATAAACCAATCCCAACCGAAACCACGATCACAAGACGATACTATAATAATCAACTATTTAATTAAAAAATTATAGATATATTGTTTAATTAGCAAGTACCAAGGTTCGCGGGGGAAACAGGCGGGTGCTCAAATGGTTAAAGTAAACAAATTTAAATTACAACGCGAGCCAAAATAAGGTATACACAAAAAAATGGCACAAGTACATCCAAAGAAAAAATGTATTTATTTAGTTGGTTCGTGACAGATTAGAACTCACTATAATTAAACCCGAATTCGATACATTTCATTGGATATAGATAACACTGAAGCACCCGACTGTACCTTATAAAAAACATTTTAGTCAACAAAATCAGGTCTAATAATACATGCAGAATCTTATTACGCAAATGCGTTATGACTTACTCATCTATTAATATTAATTTTTATACATTAAGAATAGTGTAGATATTGTATGTTGGAATGTCCTAACATTTTTTTAATAACGATGTCGGAATATCGTGGATGTTTTGTTGCTATTAAATTAAAAAGTCTCAACCCGCGTACATGTAAAAAGACGAAATGATGGAGTATAGTCTAAAGCTTTCCAACCAAATCGATGTCACAGGTTTGGTATCGAATTCAGAACACTTTTAATGCTTATACTTTGGATATTCTTCGCATATTACCAAGTATTTATATTATCGTATTTCGTTTTATATTTAGAGACTGAAGATATTATATAATGTTCATACGTATTTGCGTAATAAGATAACATATGGACGCTTACAATTGACGCTGTACAAACTAAGCCCACAGGCGCCGGAGCCGACATTGACACAACAAAACACACATATGGCGTATGAAATAGACAAAAAAGTTTTTTGTTTGAAAAAATCAAAATTAAAGAAATAAATAAAAAACCGTATGAAATAGACAAATAACATGAAAAAAAAAGTTTAAAAAATTGAAAAAATTATTATTTTCTTTAATTTAATAAAACATCAGAACGTTGTTCGGTTTTATTAAATGTCACGCTTTATTCAATAAAAAAATACATTTTTTAATTCTTCATATGCAAAAAATGTAATAATTTTTTTAATGACGTATACGTACCTACATTGAAAAAAAAAACAAACATGGCTTCTGTTGTGTGAAAGTCGCCTTGAAGTCTAATGATCTATATATGTTTTATATAGAGAATAGTAAGATAATTTACAATAACAACCGATTAGTCAATACCTATGTGCGTATACAAACAAGTGTTAAAGAAAAAAAAAACCATCTTGCTCAGCGCGTTATGTGGTGTTTATGAATGGACATAAAAAATTGTCTTTGGTAGCCCTCTGACCGCATTTGTGCTATAAAGATAAAAAAGGCGAAATTTTAAATTTGGAATAAAAAAATTATATTTTTAAGAACTAAAAAAAAACTTCCAACTTGGTATACACCTACGTCTGAGATGTGATAGAGACAAAGTATTGTAAATGATAAGATGTGTCACATTCATGGCACCGTGAGAAAGCTCAAGCAAAAGCGAAGCGTTTCACAATAATGAGAATAAAAAGAAATGGTCCACTTCGAAATTTGAAATTGCCAAATCGTTTACAAATATCGCTGTTTTCGAACCCCCTCACAGAATCATTTTTAAAAAACTTATAACATTAATATAAAAACAACGTTTGTATTCCTTTCTCGAAATATCTAGTTTGTTAGCATTTTCAAACTAGTGACATAATACTACACGAAGTGTAAATTAAAGAAATATATTCTTAAAAAATATAATACAATCATGCTGTATTTTATTTATACAAATAATTAAAAACCCTAAACCTTAAAACTAAAAGGGCTCACAAAACAGCGATATCTCATGTTCGTCTGTTAAAAAGTTAATTTTTCCCTTACACTTGCTTGCACTTACAATGCAACGATTTCCAATATATGAGTATTTATAGGTAAATATATAACTAAGAACGCAGCACAAAGACAAGAAAATCCATGGAAAAACCTTGTAGTTTGGTGGACAATACCTGTTGTTATTTTATAAATTCAATACAATTAAAAACTACATAGCGCAAAACTTCTCAAGTTAAAAACACACTTTTGATTTGATTTTCCAGGTGCTTCAAAAGATTTTTAAGTTTAAAAATCATTTTGTAACTTTTCTTTACAACCTATATTACGTATACAATCATGGAACAAAAAAACAGAAACTCCGTCCTCAACCATAAAAGGTATGTATTATAATTCATTTAGAATATTCTAAGTTGTGTAGTGTATGTAATACATCAGTTATTTAAACTTCCCTAAAATCTTAAATACATAATTTAAAAAAAAACTTTACTTTAAATACTTTCATGATAAATTTAATTATATCCCCAAATAGCTAGTCAATACCTTCAACTTTATTTTAATCAACCCCTAATATCGATGTTATCAATTGGAATAAACATCATATGCAATAAATAAAAACAATTGTTTTCAACACCCTAAAGGCACTGGATAATTAATTTAATAAACCAAATATACGACAATAGATTAAGATAAAAGTAATTCTTTAAATTACACCCTATTTGATGAAAAAATAGTGGAGTGGAGAGAGTGAATAACAACAGATTTTGCCACCGGGGACGCACAGGTACACAAATCACATACGGTAAAATCTACTTCTAATAGGACGTTCATTACGGACAAAAACTCAACCGTCTCTCTTAAGTACAAAAACCAACGAACCGTTGTCTTCCTTGCCGCTCCAGTAGCTCGACTTGGCCGATCCCTGCCGCGCTGCTTGTGCACAACTCAACACAAGTTAATTTTACCAAGCTCTGGTAAATTATCATGGTAAATAAATCCAACAAATAGAAATGAACAACTCTTCATTCAAAATTGTAGTTGACTTTTTTCAATCAGAGCTAACAAACTTAATTTTTTTATAATGAAAAAAATGTATTATTCTGTCTTGACACTATGAAGTGTTCGAAAAAAAAATGAAATAAATAACAAGGTGATATAACAGCACTTTAATATCATGTCATATATTACATATACATACATCGTACTTGTACAGTACACGAAATATATAACATCACAAAAAATCGTCTTTTACTTGGAGTGAAACTTCTAAAAGTAAAGAAAAACAATATGTAAAAACAATAAAAGTTTTACAAGATGTATAATTAACTCAGTAATGTGTCTCGTGACGGGACCTATGGTCAATAGTGAATGGAAACTGGCTAATGATAATGATGATGAATTATTAGACTGGTTGTAATCTAGTTTTGAAGTTTATGAACTAAGAACATCGCAACTAAGGTTCTTAAAATATATTTATGTCTGGATCATAGACCGCCGTGGTCAAATATTATACACAATTTAAATATGTATAATTTATACATGCCACAATGTATAAGGTTTACGGAAATGACGAGAAATACCAGATAATACAAGACATGAAAATAAAAATATATAGATGCAAAGATAACTTAAAATGAGGCGTTTTAGAGAGGACATTGAGAGACATACAGATGACAAAGAAAGATGACGTGAAGGTATAGGCATTGAAGTGATCAGCTTTTTTATAAGTTTGTTTGAAAATATAAATAGGAAAATTGAAAAAGAGGGCTGTTGGGAGGACATAGACGTATAGACAGATGATAGTAGAAAGGGCACTGAAATGATCCACAGGTATGTAAACTTTTACCATAAGAAAGGTAAAATTCTATACCTTTTTTGGAAAAAATAATTGTAAAGAAGTTTCACTCCAACCGTGCCCTGACAGCACTGACTACATCGTATTTACATTCCGCGACGTGACTTACACCTTACACAAAAAAGGAAATAAAAAAAAACAGAACAAAATATAAATGCAGAGTAAATGTGCCGGAGGGTAGTTTTCTAAACTATGCAAATAACATTTCACTTGGAAACATAAATAATATATTTTTAACAGCACATTTCACTTCTTAATAAAAAGGTAAGATGTTATTTTAAAGGATGACAAATATAAAATGTAGTTGGATAAATAAATTAAAAAAAAACGAAAATCTGAGATTCTATGCTGATCTACATGAAAACTTAGCTTCTAGCGTCCTGCGTGGTACTGTCATGTATCTCTGTAGATTCCGAAGGTTACAATATTCTATTGTATATAACGAAGTCACTTGTGATATGGATTTTCTTCAAGCCATTAAGAAATAGACTGCGTTCAGAAACAAAAGAATATAACTTTCGATTCCCAAAGCGTTTTAAAGCAAATATAAAAGAGTTCAATAGAAAACTTAATGTAAAATATGATATATAATGAAATGCAAAGTAAATACATTCTCACGTCGCAATAATGCAAACGAAATAAATAAAAATAAATTACATAAAAAAAACCGAGTACAATGACTAGTTCGAGCGGTCGAAGCGTAAAAATTAAATAAATTTATTATTATTATAATTTAAAATGTAAAATCTTTGGTAAAATAGATTTTTTAGACTAGAGTACGATTACCCGACTAGAGGACGAATTGATGCACCTTTGGTGATAGACATTGGACGAGGAAGATGCATTTAAAATACTTTTGTATAATGCTCCCATTTTTTTCTTTGGGTATAAAAATGCATTTCCAATTTAAAAAAAAGGACAATAAAAATCAAGAAGTAATGGATCTTCAATTTTCATCCACGGTGATATTATGTGTATTTTAATTAACACTGGTCAAATATTATCATTAGAGGAAATCTATCTTAGCTTATTGGCTAAATCTCGAAAGAGTACATAGTTGTTTAACGGACATTGTAAAAAACAGAAAAAAATCAAAATAATAATATAACATTCAATCATATACAGTATGTGTAATAATGTCGCCGTGGCAAATCGCCTTAAATTTTCCGTCTCGTTTGACCATTCGTGGTCAATCGTATATGTGGTGGTAGACGAGTATTGCAAATCCCCAGATGCATGACGTGACGCCCAAAAACAGCGGTAAGTACGGCCTCATCCACGCGCGAACTGTCATTGAGATACAAAAATGGAAAAAAAAACAGAAGCACAACAGCACGACACAGGACCGATGACAAAAAAAAAACGAAAGAAAAATATACAAATGAAAAGAAAACACAAAGAAATAAGTTTAAAATAACGCGTCAAACGCGTACATAATAAATGCCACAGTTAATACACAATCGTTTCACGTAAATGCGACCGGCGAGCGAATCCGCAGAACGTAACATGGCCCCAGAGAACATTCCATATTTGAAACGGACAAATTTTATATAGTTTTTTTTTTTTTTTCAACACAACAACATGCCGGCACAACGGTTTTCCGAATCGAATCACAGTCCAATCGTATGTTACAACAATGATCAGTCCACAGTCAACGTGGGGTGCACGGATGACGTTAGGGGGTAAGGCGGTCGAGCCGGCGATGGTTATTTTCGTTTTTTTCGTCGCGGGCGACGTTGGACTTTGTGGTGGGATCCCAACATTTCATTTTGACATTGGGGCGGTTGGTTTGTCGGTTTCGGACGTGTTCGTCGCGTCACGGTTACGTGTGTGTATTGGATGGGATTGTGCGGTGACATGGAACGAAAACAAAAAGAAAAGGTGCACTAAATAAACATATTACATCTCTATACATAGCTGTGCTGTGATGATATAATAATAAGTAAATAAATAAACAAATCTACATAACATAACATTTAAAAAATATGCTCACACGTTTATAGAGATTTTAAAATCTCTTCTCCAATCAACCCAGGTAATAAAATACACATTTTGTATATGGTACCATAAACAAAGAAATAATATTAAATTGTATATAGGAACATTCGCAAGTGTGTAGTGTAAAATTTATGAAAGCACTGAGTATACACTTGTAATCATTTCTAAATGGCATTTTATAAGTTCCTATTACATCACCAAGTGACTTAGACACTGTATAAACCCATGGCTCTTTAGTATATGACAATCTGTTGCCAGTGTACTTAAAGGCCACAGCAATAGACCAGGGCTGTCCTCTTATGAATAAAATGTAGTGTTTATGTTACCAATACTGAAACCATCTATATTTGGAAATGATTGTTCATAGTTTATTATTGACTATGACTGACTAATAAAATCACTGTTTCAGCTTTCCATTTTAGCTTGAAAAACCATTATAGCTTGGAAATTAAAATTAGAATTAGACCTGACAACCTTGACAATCTTGAAAATGTATAGAATGGTTTGATATCAATAAGTAGCGTTTAATCTGAAATTTAAGGTTTTAATGATTTTGTACATATGTGTGTGTGTTAAAATCACTGTTGTAGTGTGCAATGACTATGATGTATAATTATAATAATAATGGACCTATTTACCATTCCACTTTTGAAATATGGGTCTCCTCATATCGAGAAGGTTAAGGCCATAAGTTTGTTATGCTGGTTTGGCCAAGTTCGGGTTGGCAGACTTAATACATCTTAGATTTTTTAAAATAAATTCTAAGGTGTGCAGGTTTCCTAACGATGTTTTCTTTCACCGTTAGCAAGTGATATTTAAACTTAAAACGCGCTTTTGTAAAGAGGTGCGCGACATAGATTTGAACCCAGGATCCCCGAATTGCAAAGCTGAATTCTTAACCACTAGGCTGTCACTGATATAGTATAATATTATTATTATTATTGTAAGTAGGGATAAATATTTTACTAATTCAATGGCATATGTGTATAGAAACTTACAGATTTATATGTACACGTATATAATTTCAAGTAGTACTGAGTCTTAATAATAATTAAAAATAATAAAGTACACCAAACATGAAATTTGTAGGAAATATAGTCTTCTTTTTCTATAGCTTTGACAATTTTTACTAATTCGTAATGTCTTTTGTTTTAAGCCGTCTTCCGTACCCTTCGATCTGAAACATTACAATACAAATATTACTTTTTTATCTTAAAAATAAAACAATTTTCATTTTTATTTTATTGATTTATTAATTTTTATTTGTGTACACACAATAATATAGTAAAGAAGAATTAGGGAAGCTACTTCATTCACTAACTAATTACTCGTACAAGTGTACTGCTTTATTCAAATTAT
>DWFV01001242.1:0-11601 GCA_018246775.1 Parelbella machaon machaon
ACCCTAAAATCCGCATCCGCATCCGCGGATGTGAGCCTCTGATAATCCGCATACGCATCCGAGGATGTCAAAATTTTTGCATCCGTAACAACCCTAGTCTGCAAGCACATATTCTGGAATAGTTCCGTGTTTTGAAATAGGAGAGGTCTCTAAAACATCGAATATACTTGCAATTAATGATAAAGTTTTAATAAGCCTAGACATAAGCACTGAACATATAGACAAAACAGTTGTCAAATTAGTTACCGACAGATAAACTGATCAGTTAGTACCTAATAACAATCTTGAAAAAGAAACCCTTAATTTATCAACCTATGTACAAACCGAGAAAATGTCCCAGTATCGACTTATGACACAGGTTGTTAGCAAAAGGAATTATTAGGGATTTATTTAAAAACAAAATAAACGTTTTTTTTAAATGCATTTTTATACATTGAACTCTTGCAAATGTAATTAATAAGTGTTTGAGGTCACGATTTTTTCATGTCTATGTAGTGAAACATGCCACATACTGCGGTTGCTCTATTATAGTAAATTCAATGTAAGAAACTTCATAGCGGCATAACCCAGTTATTAGCAAATAAAACTGTTAAAGAATTTGAATATTTGTTTTAAGAAGTTGAAATCACATTTTCGCCACGACAAAACAAATAACAACAAATGCTTGTATCAATAATAGAAGTGTTAAAAACAGCATTGATTAAAGGAAATTAGCAATAAATAAACAAATTTAGGTTATTTTTTACAGTGTATAGTTTCCGTACTCTATTGCAATTGATAAAAATGCACATGTCCCAAGACTATACAAATATTAACATTCGATTAATTATTTCTAATTACTGGTTTGATTCACGAAATTTCTTAGGGAAATAAGTTGTACTTTTGTGTCGAACTCCTTCGTGGTTGCTTTACTACAGTGAAATGCATACAATATACATGTCCATAAATAAATAAAAACAAGTGTCAGATTGAGATCTCTGATTTATCAATGCTGTATCCGAATTCCATATTATGTGTCTCTTCAAATTATCTGCTATATACCTATTAATCTAGTTTTATTTTCATTCATGCAAATATATATATTTATATTTTAAAACAAGCAACACTGTTCATACCTTCCTACCCGCTGCTCATTCCCCTCCATAACCTCTGTCCTAGTGTCATGTGAAATAAAAATTAGACGCCATTTTATTTTAGTTTCAGTGTGAAATGCAATGTGTCTTGGTGTGAATTAATAGCCAATGTTTACATTAACATAGATTTCATTTGAATTTAAGCTAAAATACAAATAACTTGTGTACTCTGGAGGTAACTCTTTTATATTTATTTGTCTTGGTACGGTAACCGTAACAATATATAGAAAACTAAATGGAACACGGTTTATCAAACAAAATGGCGGGCACCCCGGTGTTCGTTTCTTAGCGATAACGTCGAATAATTGCAGTTGTAATGAATGTTTTAATGAATTGAGTAAACCTCTTGATCATTTAAATTTATGTTTCGTGTAGGCCACAGAAATGGATACGCCCCTGGACGCGTCCCTTGTGGCGCAGTCCATAAACTACCATGGGCAGCAATTACAAAAAACGTGGGAGGCGGAACGAGGAGAGGAAGACTTAACCAAGATCGGCGTGAATAACCTCGATTTCGCGGTGTACCAGTCGAGGCACAAGCACCTCATGTTTCAAGATAGAGGAAGACGATTGAAGCTCCATCAGTTCATAGCCAAAGAAGCCAGCGCTCTGTTTGATGCCTCGATTATTGAAGAAACTCCCTCATCTTCCAGTTTGGGAGCGGAAACGAGCGCCCCCGAAGACAGTAAGTCAAACTTTCACTTTTTAATTTAAATTATAAAAACTAAAAAAAAACAAATGTGTCATTGTGATGCTTGTCAATATTTTTTACATTTTAGCTTCACTATTATTTACATCTTAATCGAATTTAAACGCTTTGAATATGGGTAAATATACAAGACTTTATAAATTACAATTCTTTTGAAAAAATCTATGTTTGAAACCATATTAATTAATTGTTAATAATTATTATTCAAATGAGTAAGCTCTTCATTTTCAATTTAGAAGCAATACGTATGAATTAACTGGTACTATGAAAAGAAAGGTTGTTGTATGATATCCACTGATTTAAAAGTACTAGTGGTCCAGTAATGAACAAAATTCATTAAAATTTGCTCTCTTTTACACTCTTTTATATGACAATACTCAACACTTTATGTGCTAATAAACTGTTAGAAATGTCTATTATGGAAAGAGGTAATTTAAATGATAAATGTCTAATTTAATTCACTTTAAGGTATTTATGATACTAATCTTCAACTAACCAGTGTTTACACCCCTACATGTGTGCAATATTCTCAAAAAGAGGCACAGTTTTTTCTTCATGTATTTATTTGTAGTGTAGAATAATAAAAACTAAGTTTTAAGTTTAACATAGTTTAATGTTACTACAAACAGAATTGAACGAAAAGTAAATAAAAATGGGTGACTAAATAAATAACTTGACTCTGATATACAATTTTAAACTTCATATTAATATTTATTACAGACTTATTTGCATTAATGCCACCGTTTGAAACATTCCTCAATGTGGACAAGTCAGCAAGGTTGAGACATTTCTTTGACGTAAGTGAATTTTGATTTGTCACTTTATAGGTAATTGCCATTGTGTCTATGCATATAACCATACAATGAATGGATATGTCACTGAAACTAGCCTAGCATTGTATAAATTATGCTACAGTAAAACACAATGCATTTTTAACATTCCAGATTATATTTTGTATAATCTAACTAAAGATTAGATAAGTTTTCATGTTGAATAGGTATGAACAGAATACTAGATCATATTACAACACATACATAAATGTTGAGTAATAGAGTTGTAATATGTGGCCAGCTTGAATGTCTGAAGATATTCAGTTATAAAGCATTTGACAATGATTTGCTGTATTTATATCTGAGTGTAAATATGATATTATCTTTTCAATGAGTTCTTAATAGTTAGGACTATATCAGTACATATCATTTCAAGGTTAATTGTGTTAAGAGAATTAGTCTTTTCTGTAACAATGTTGTAAATCACTGCATCAAGTAGATATTGTGTGCCATGCATGTGATAAACGTTACAACAATCTATGTTGATTTCATGTAGAATGTGAAGACAGGAGAACTGATCATTGGAGCAGTGATCAACAGGACAGCATCGGGTATGATGCTGAAGGTTCTGTGCACAGCAGGACCTACATCCAGATATGTTGCAGATATCAATGTGAAGGTTTGTTTGTTCTCATATCTAATAATAAAATCAAATAAGTCACCTAATTGAGTATGTAAATAGAAATTTTAATGTCTATTTTTATGCACTTTACATTAGTGTGACCAGGGCCATATGCTAGCCTATCATTCAATAAAAAAATATGTATGAGTATTTGAATATGTTATTGGATTATTCATTATTTTGTACTACTGCACAATATTATGACATACCTACTTTAGTGTTCAGCATATATATTAGAGGTCAGGTACCAACACATAATTGTTATTATTGTAAAAATCTAAATAGCAGCAGTTAAATGAGACTAAAGATGATAATAAAATAGCCCCATTAAACACCACATAAGTGTCTGTAAAAAGAAATAATGTATAAAGTTCACTTTGACATCCCTTTTCTTTGATTTATCTGTTTAATCATGTTTGTCTGTAAAAACAATATTACATTTTTAGTACATTGGGAGAACACATTTTAGATCCTATAAATTTTACATTACAGACAAAAATTTGTTTGCAATTTTTTTATAAGTATAGACTAGTGAGTGATTTTTCTTGTTTACATACATAACTCATTTATCTACATAACTTATAATTCAACTTGAATCTTGTACTGTTTCCATTTTCAACTGATTATATGGTCACATTTGACAAGTTCTCTTCCTACATTGACTAATCCATTCTACGTCTAATTAAATTGTTTTGTCTTTCTCCACTAGGCATTCTTGCCTGTATCTAATATCATTCCGGCGGTGGACAAGAAAAATGTATCAAGAAACTACCTGATGAATGACACAGTGTGCTGTGAAGTGATTGAAGTAATTCCCGACACGGACAAAATGGTGTGCGGCATGAAGGGGATGACTCGTGGCCCTGACGACCCACCACCTAAGCCACCTCTGGGACTCCTCAGCACTGACGACTTCCCTCTTGTATACAAGTATGTAAAAATTTTCCCTTAAATATTTACAAAATCACAATGATTCTTCACTTACAGGAAATCAATGTCACACATTTTATTATTTTACTCACAATATTGCTTCTATATATATACATATATATATTATTTTGGTAAATGTTAGTATCAAGTCACTTGTGTTATTTTATGATCAGTGGACAAATTCTTGGAGCACTTGATGACAATAACCACACAGAAGATTGAAACGAGGACTTCTTAAAGACACTAATGGAGATCAAAGCTTTCAAAATCAAATTGGAGCATTAATTGGAAAATAGACTGAGATTTAAGAAAAACAAATCAATAAAATAATAATACTGAAGATGCAGAATACATGCTTTCGAATTAGTAAAATGGAATTCTCAGTGGATTTTAGCAAAACAGCCATGCACTGAATATGGAGTGTATTTGAGTGAAGGTTTATATGTGTATGAAGACATTGGACAATGTTCTTGGTTGAGTGTTTTCTTGTCACTTTTCAGTACCAACTCACACAATTCACCAAACTTGTGAATTTATTGCACAATAGTGTTTAACAATGTAAAAGGTCATACTATTGTTGGATTACTTCTGGACCAACCCAACCCATCAAGATGTTTTTGGAAGATTATGCCGACTCACTTAGGTGGGACTTTTGTTGAAATTGTGGTTGCCATAGCTGTTTTTTTATCTTTGTCAATTTCTCGAAAGGTCAGTACAAAAATAGGGTCACTACATGTAATATCTGTAAACGGAACAATGTTATTCTTTATTAAAGTTAATATTTAATATTGCAGCATTATCTCAAACCATTGATTGGACTTAATGTTATGAGCATTTATTGGATGTTGGAGATTAATTTATTTGTAATCAACTGGCCACTGACAATTCTGTTTAGCTGATGTCGAGGCACTGAGATGGCACTATAGTTTGGAACGACGATTGTCCGAATTTTGTACTGGAAATGACAGGGCAGGCAGCAAACAAAGGCTTCCTCTATTATTCTAGGGTGTTTTTTTCTAGGTTTAGCAAGGACCCTCCAAGACCTGTTCGTCACACCTACTACATTCCATTGTGACCTTAGCTGAGACATTTTGGTAATTTTAATGTCGCATTATCAAGGCAGCACCACCTATTATATGATGTTATATTTGTGTGTGAAAGCCATAAAGTACAAGTAAAATAATTTTTTGAACAGCTCCATGGGAACAGGTGAGGATAATGTATGTGTGACATAAGACAGAATGATAGGCTTTTTAAACTTAATTATTCAGTAATTTCTTTTAAGCCACTATTATTAATCTAATTAAAGAATGACTTTGGAAAATTAAAGTCGCAAAATTGGATTACTCCAAAATTCTTACAACTAAATGTTATTTATTTCTTAGGAAAACTATGGATATGAAGGGTGAAAGCTATGAAGTCATTTTGGAGAAGAGCCCAGGCTTCAATAATCCAAACTGCGTCCAATATCTGTCTGAGCTCCTTGGAATAGCAAACATGCACTGCACTAACTTTCCTTCTCTACGGTAAGCCCACTTTCACTTATGTTACTCTTCTCTGTTTTGTCCATAGAACAAAATAACAATTTCTTCCTCCTTTTGCAGTGGAGGATTTGCTACTTCAGAATATGCAGACGAACTACGTCAAGCTCAAGCCAGCAAATGGGCATTCAGGTCAGTGGCTGAAGGCATAGAACATTTCAAAGCAGGAAGACATTCAGAAGCATTCCAATGTCTAAACAAGGCGCTAAGTATTGATCCTCGAAATGTAGAAGGGCTTGTAGCAAGAGGTGCATTATATGCTAACAGTGGAACATTCAAAAAGGCAATAGAAGATTTTGAGACATCCTTAAAATTAAATCCAAATCATGCAAATGCAAGAAAATATTTGGGAGAAACATTAGTTGCACTTGGAAGAAGTTATGAAGATGAGAATAAAATAGCGGAAGCCCAAAAAGCTTATGAAGATTGCTTGGCAATAATTCCGTTCCATGAAGAAGCACAAAATTCTTTAGACTTCCTGAAGAGCAAGACTTCTACAGCCAAGCCTTTGATAGAACCAACAGAGCTCTTGCTACCTGGATTGACAGGCGCCAAATCATTTGAAATGAAGGAAACACTGAAGCAATTATTGAACCTGACTGAAAAGAAGGAGAAGAAGAAGAAAAAGAAGAGGGGCAAGGGTAAGAAAAAGAGATCAAGCAGCTCATCATCTTCGTCCAGTGACTCGTCCAGCTCCAGTTCTTCGTCTGAGTCCACTTCATCATCTTCAGATTCAAGTGGTAATAACATTTATTGATATTTCTCTACAGTATGATATAATAATCTGTCAGTTTTATTAATCTATATTAATTACACTATTTAAATAACATTTTGAATGTGTTGGGAAAACAAAATGATAATGTTTTATGTAACATCCAGTTTTAACGTCGTTTTGTACAGATGGAATTAAATATCTTTGTAAGTACAGAGAAACTATACGGTTTACAGATTCAGAAGGTCCAAAGAGTAAGAAAAAGAGGCGTTCCCAGTCAAACAATAAGCGGCAGCGGTCACTGTCTCCACTCAGCAAGCGTATGGCCATGCTGGGCGACGCTGATTCGGCCTCGCGCACCCACAACTCCCAGTTCAACCACCCCTATGGCTACCAACCACCTCCACCCCCCGTTGAAGAACCAGCAGCACCACACGTCAAATCACAAGCTGATATTGATTATGAATTGAAGGTTAGATTACAATTTTAAGGTTTTCTTGGATTTTCTTTATGTAGAACTGCTCACACTCAACTGACAATTTCCAGCTTAAATTGAACCCTATTTATTATGCCCGGCTATATATCATCATCGTCAGCCTCTTGATGTCCACTGCTGGACATAGGCCTCCCATAATCGCCGCCACTCCATTTATATGTGAGTTCAAATCACATTTGAGAATTATAATCTACAAAACAATTTATTTTGTAACTGTGTTTATATAAACTTTCAATCATCATAGTTTTATAAACAAAGTTTCAGCGTATTCAATTGAATGGAATTTTTTGTTTCAATTAAAGTTTGACTATATACTTTAAATTGATATATATTTTATATTTACGGACCGATAGCTGTAAAACAAACACTACATATTAAGTCGAGCTTACGATAATACGTATATCAGTGAAACCCGATTAAGCCGTTTCTAAGATGAGCGTACACATATGCAACAGACAGACAAAATTTCAGAAAATTGTTATTTTGAGTTCGTTTGTGTTATTGTAGCGCTCTTTATTATTACTTTTTCAGATTCGTTAGTTTTATTATTAGTATAGTATTAGTATGGTCCTGACTATGGATCATCACTTATTCTAACAATTCAGTCCTTAGACAAAAATCTAAATCTAGAATTATGAAACTAACAACTTTACCTACCATCGATAGGTCCGCAAATTCCTAGAGATGACCAAAGAAGACTCCGATTATGAGGACAAAGTGCGTAACTTCCTCGAGGAGACAGCTCAATACAAACGAAATCGCAGAATGCAAGAGTTGGGTCAACAGCCACAACCCGGCGCTGAACACGACAAGAAGAAGAAGAAAAAGAAGGAGAAGTGAGTCATAATTTTTATACTTTTAACATTATCATACTTATAGGTGGCTAGCATAACATGAATATGTATTATGTACCGTGTGTGTGGCTATGTATCTCATTTTATTAAGCCAAGTGTACCTTGAGACTTTATAAACATAGAATGATACAACATTGTTCATTGAATACTTAGAAAATATGCAATTTAATATAAGTCTGAGAAACTTAGAAGAAAGCCCTCCAGTGGTATGTGTGCTTTGAAAGAGGTAATAAACAAGCCAATTAGTAGTGCCAGATGTTGTAAGTCAAAATTTTGATTCACAGAAAAAAGAAGAAGGAGTCGAAACGTAAGCGCAAAGAGCAAGAAAGAGAAGAAAAAAGAAAGGCAAAAATGACGCGTGCCGGTAACAATGCTGAATACAGTCTGCGGGATTTGGAAAGTATAGGAGACAAGAAATTAAGAGATGCCATCAGGTATTGCAAATAATTCTTTTTGTGCATATAATAACTTTATTTAGTTCCAATATTGTTTATTTACACCACATTATTCGGTTCTAGGAAAGAATTGAAGGGAAAATCAAAGCGGGAACTTAGTTCTGATGGTGAATATGACAGAAAACATGGTGACAAAAGGTGAGTGCAAAACATGAATCCCATATTCTAATGTGGAATTTACTGATTATTAACCACTACTTAATACCCCGCGGCTTCGTCCGCATTGTTTCTGATATTAATTATATATTTTATGTATTGAGAAGAAAACATGAATATTTGAAACAAAAATATGCTTTGCTAATGTTAAAAATTTACTATAATGTTCTAATTATGGTAGTTTGAATAAGTGAAATTGTACAAGATATTCCCTCATTTATTATAAAAACTTATAAATTTTTGCCAAAGTAAGAAACCGAATATTTGCTAGCGCTGTTTCAAGCTACTCTTATTTGGTAAGGTACAAGAACAGTAATTTACGCATTGCACAATGAAACTAGTGAAGTTTTCATCTACCAGTAGGATGAATATGGACGACATGCCAGGCATCCAGGAGTTGCAATCGAAACTGAGCGCGTACCACGTGATGGTGGAAAAGGAAGTGCTGGGCAAGCGCGAGGCGCGCGGCTCGCTGTCGCCCTCCGACCAGGCGCCGCCGCCGCCGCTTGAGAAGCCCAAGTGGAAGATGTCCATGAGCGCCGTGAAAGAACCGTGAGTTATATTTTCGAATCCTTGTTCTAGGTGTCAGCGCGTTACTGCTGGTATCCTAATTTTATACTATCATTGCTATCACGATAACAGATAATGGGATTGTGATGAGATTGATTTTATAAGTTACAAGTAGATATTTCTTAATTAATATCTTTATCATTGTCACCTGAGAACAATATTGACTGTTTCTCACAAAGTTAAATTGTTTATCACATAAATTGACAGAAATTAATAAATACACATTTAGAGTCTGACAAATTTTAACTTTTTGTCTAATATGTCCACATGAATGGCACAAATTATTTTCAGAGTCAAAAAGAAGGATACACCAAACCAGTCATCCAAAACATACAAAGAACATTATGCTGCTTTTGATGAAAGCTCAGATGACTCTCAGGAACAATCAAAGGTAAAATTGTTAGATAAGTTACTATTAAGATAAAATATCATCATCATCATCAGCCTACTTCCGTCCACTGCTAAAAAAAAAGAAAAAAAAAAAAAAAAAAAGAAAATATACAGACATGTTAATGTTGTGGCCATAAAAACTAGAAGTCATTCAGTCGTTAAGGATGCGCGCGTATGTCGATGTATAAAACACATTACAACCTGTATTATAACATCATCAATCTGTTGCAGTCCACTGCTGGACATAGGCCTTCCTCAATGAGAGCCATTGCGTCCTGTGTTTAACTAACCTCACCCAGCTTCTGTATTATATTCCATGTTTATTGCATTGTTTATCGTTGCGTGCAGCAGAGCTTGGGCGACAAGAACGTGTCGGTGCGGCGAGCGATGGCCATGAAGGAGGCGCCGCCGCTGCCGGCCGCTCCGCCGCCCAAGCGCGAGCCCGAGCCGCCCGGAACCGAAACACACCACCCGCAGGTTACACACTACATATTAACTTCTCAATATGTACACCGTATACGTACAATACGTATACGTATTTGAGAATATCTAAGGTCAAATATGGATGTGACCGCAGATATAATGGAAGAAACGAATTTTGGTTCTCAAAATATGTTACTTTTATGGCAATAGGCTCACCACCTATTCCATGGGACTTAAACGTAACTGGTGAAACGAGGAAGTGTACTACACTCCTCTTCCTACTTCTTCGGAGATTACAGGCGTGATGTTACGTTTTTTATATTAGTTTTATAGATGTAACTATTTATAA
The DNA here is from genome assembly GCA_018246775.1 of Parelbella machaon machaon. Taxonomy (NCBI): domain Eukaryota; kingdom Metazoa; phylum Arthropoda; class Insecta; order Lepidoptera; family Hesperiidae; genus Parelbella; species Parelbella machaon. Next base: position 10,171 of record DWFV01001242.1, read on the forward strand.
CATCTCGTATTGCAAAATATAGTCAATAATGACCAAATAAGAATCGTAATACACATTTATTGTACAGGTCCGCAAGGGCAACATAGTACTGGACAAATTCGGATCATTCCGCTTGGCTAAGGAGGGTGAGACCCCCGTATCCGTGGGCGAAGGGCGGCCCGAGCAATTTGTGACGCGCATCAAACCGCCGTCGCCTTCCGGTCGCCGCCCGCGTTCTCCGCCCTCCCCTAGGAGACATTCATCCAATTCCTCTGATGAAGATAGACGTTCCAGAAAACGCTCTAGAAGCAGGTATGTTTATATACATATATATAACTATACATGTACAAAAAATGGAATTATTCTTATATTATTAACTAGCTGTACCCTTCGCGCGTTGCTACGCCACCAACTGAAATAAATTTTTAGGAAGCACATTACACAAATATTCAATTCATTTTGACATGAATTTCTCAATTTACATAAATTCTTATGTCACCATCAACGTCATCATTCGTTCGCTGTTTTCGTTTCCATTCAAATCAGCATGAACTGTCATGGCAATATATGATATTCATTGGAATGACAGTGACGCCACCTGTCGAAAAATGGTCGTACCAACTCAGAAACCTTCATGGGCTCACTCACAACAACTTTGTTAAAGAGATCATCACATGATCAGATGCATAGTTTACGATTCTATAAAGGAAATAAAGACAAACATTCATTTTTATACACATATATAGATGATAAAAACTGCTTTCCCGGGATTAGTTACATTTTATGAATAATTTAAAGTTTTAGTAATTTTGGACCCTTTTTTATCATTCCAGTTGGAATATGGGTCTCCTCTCATAATGAGAGAGGTACGACCATAGCCATTCACTCATTTTATGTATTTAAATGTTAATTTTAACGTTCTTCGTGGTCGGGTCATGCTGCGCTGACACTGTTATCGCTGCTATTAAATTTTGCTATTATAGAATGCTACACTTCGTACAATAAGACATTGTTATATGAATTCATATCTGTACCCTCCAAAACTTATTAATGACACAATTGTTTTGAGTGTCCTGGTGTTCTTAATTATTTTATTCATTGTTTATTTCACAAAGGTTAGTACATCATTTGAAGTAACTATTAGAACAGTGTGTAATGAACGCATCCCTCTATCAGGACGTGTCCGCGCAACTACCGGCGCTCGCGGTCGGGCTCGCGCTCGCGCTCGGCGTCGTCGGGCAGCGCGTCGGGCGCGTCGCGCCGCCGCCGCTCGGGCTCGGCGCGCTCGCGCTCGCGCTCCGACGCCAGCCGCTCCTTCTACTCGCGCAGCCGCTCGCGCTCGCGCTCCGGCTCCAGGTCACACTTCTATTCATTACGACTATTTCACAGGACTGTCACGTATGCACCTGCCACAGATTCTCACACCGTCATCCAGAGATTACTGCCAGAGAA
>DWFV01001243.1:0-11599 GCA_018246775.1 Parelbella machaon machaon
CAATTAACACAATATTTCGACAGTAGACGTCGGATGTGGCTAATTTACAGGTTTCAGTATTAGCGCGTGAGCGGTTTCTGTCGATGACGGTCGCTAAGCTTTGTCGATGGCCTGAGCAGTGTTCCAAATATTTCTGTTAGATGACTGATTCTACTAACGCTTGTTCGCAATGAGACGTAGTTGAGCGTGAGGTATCTCCTACTTGTGTACGTGACATGTTTAGTGAAGTGGTTACTCTTATAATTCTTCTCTTATACTCTCCTCTATATTTCTAAGAATCACATTTTGAATCCTTTCAATCTACGATCATATTAATATAGATACACATTTTCAAAGATCATCGAAATCAAGTTTGGAGCAACACTGGTTGCTCTCACAAGTATACTTTCACAAGTATCTTTCACGAGACCAATGTCTAAGTGCATTCGCAAGCCTGTTGTAGTTGTTATAACAAGTGCTATATCAACCGGATGGGGCTAAAGTGGAACAAAGCATACTGCAAATTAATTTAGCCGCTCAAATATAATTTCGATGGGGCGGTAATTCGATAACTAGATCCTGTGATAAATTACTGCGTTCCAATTAAACAGTGCTCGCGGAGTAGACGGGCGGTTGGAACGATGATAAGTGTCTGGGCAATTCTCACGCTCACATGTTGTATGCGGGTAGATTGATTTTTATGTTTGTTCAAACATCTATATACAATTTGTTATTTACTGAGTTTGTATCAAACCTTCGGTCTGGTGTTAGTTTTATGTTTTAAAAATATTACTAACACTATATTCAGATCTACCTTTAGTTCATTGATATCTTAGCCTTTTTATATGCTAATCAACAACTTTTATTTAACAGTTTGGACATGCAAGATATTTGCATAATAGGCACGGCACAGCTTTTGACAGACTTCGTTTTATGTTTCATTATTTGTTAGTGAACTTAGTGTAATTTAAGAGGTGCCCAAATTAATGAATGAATGATAACTATAACAATTATTTATGTCGTTAACTGCGTGTAGATTCGTTATATTTAATAAAACTATACGAGTGTGTATTAATATTATTAATCGAAGTATAATAGGTATCGGCATTTAGCTACTTGCCGCTTTATTGTCATCGTCAAAACGTTCATAGTGTCACTTGTTTCCCGTAGGGGTAGACAGATACCAAAGATTTCCATTTGTCAGGATTCTGGAAAATTTCTTTCGCCTCTTCTAACGTTTATTAAAGACATCGTATGTGTTGATCTGTTGAAACAACATTTGAACTGTCTTATTTCTGGAATTTTTTTATTTCACCGAAGTATGTAATCTTGCATTATTCATAATTCCATTCATATCCATCCATATCAGTCATTGTTCCATTAGCATAATTCATTAGTTTATTTGGTTGCAGACGTATTTCCCACACATATGCATAGAAAATTATATAATTTTTAGCAGTTACAGATTATTATATCCAGTCGTAAGTTGACCTAATATCCGCAAGGCCACCAGCGCTTCAATTTGAAAAAATGTTCAGCCGCATACCTTTTATGTAGCCTACAGTCTATTTACCCATTTTGAGTCGAAAAACACCAAAACGCATCTCATTCAATGAAAGGCTGTTTAAAGCCACTTTTGACCTAAATAGCGGCAAAGTGCGCTTCGTTTTGTACAAAAGAAAACCGGCAAAATACGTGTTGGGCTCCGGCGGGCAGTGTTCTGTACACTCCATTCACTCCGCTTGAAGCTAACGTCACAACATAAACAGGTAAGGCTCTAGATGGCAATGATGATGACGATAAAGATATATTGCCCATATACATATTCGATTCATAGTACGTTGGAGATCGAATAGAAAATGTGTTGTAACGAATTTGATCGAAATTTTAAGATTTGGATTACGGATATGCTGGAGATGTCGGAAGTATATCGGAGAGATCGGAAGATAAAGGGTTATTCATACAGGATGTAACTTGCAGTGTGACGGTGTAAGCGCAAATTTTATCAAGTCTAAAATCTTCAAGAGTACGTGTAGACTCTGAAGAAATACGAAGAGATACTTCGGTTTTCAAGGCCAATACACGCAAGTCCATGTAATATTCTATGCCTTGGAGCTTCATAGTTTTGTCGTAATATGCTACTATTTAGACAGATCCAAGATCGGCCGTTTCCCGAATGTACCGCTTTATCCAAAACCCTTTATCTCTTACAGACCCCTAAATGCTTCTGTTTAAAAGCAAAAGAATATTGCGATCTCTATATTTCTAAAACCTTTCATTTACTATTTCTTTACAGTTTTCAGTTGTACAGCAGTTGGACTAACAGCTAAGTGATTGGTTTGATTGAAAATTAATTTTCTCTTTTAAAATTTTTGGGATCGCTATTAAGTTCAAATTCAGATTTTGGCTTCTTCTGCATATATGTATTAAAGGTCTCCTCTCTTGCCATCGTGGTAAAAGGATTAATTAATCATCGGGAATTTAAGGCCCTGGGGCACCAAAGATAGACTATGGGCCTGTGGAAGTATGTAGATTGAGGCTGAGGTTCCGGTTTATATAAACGGTTACCTTACCACCAAGGTTAAATTCCAGGCACAACTAAGTGATGCATGCAGGCAGAATGATGATGAAGGCTATAATACAGAGTTATCTGTGCAAATCATCCTTATTCAGCAATATTATCTAGCGTAATGTAATCGCAATATGAAATTAACGTCCGTTAAACAAAATGAAACCACTATGTCTTGGTTTTATTGGCAGGCGTTAAGAGGGTCGGTTAAGACGGGCGAGGATTAAATGGCTTTAGTCCGAAGGCTTTTGGGAGCGAGTCGTCAAGTCTGATGTAGCTTTGTGCAAATGGGAAGAAGACTTTGGATAACGTTACAAAATGCGGGCAATTCTTTACGATTTAGTAAACTTTTAAAAATTTATACTATTATCGTTTATGTTACGTTATGACGCAGTAGTCGGTACATTTGTACGTCAAAGGCAATTTAAGTCAATACATTTGTGATACATTTTGATTACCACGAAAGGAAATACTGATTGTACCGTACTGGTCCAATATTACTGATTCACCTGTGGCTGTTTCATAATACGTAATAATATTATTAACATCTCATATGAACTAAACTGACGGACATTATCAGCCTTCCCTATAGTCGTGTCCGAGGTTGGTTGCAGTTTCTCGTTTCCTGCTCTCCTTGCAGAATTAAAGTATATTTATGACTAATTTATATATTTATTACAGAAAAATGTATTAGTTGTCCGTGGAACACTACTCGTCTGTACTAAACCACACGGTGATATTGAACGAAAAGCTACTCTTAGTCATAATTAAAAGAAACCAAAAACCGCTTGTCTGTATCCAATGTCCATGGGAGAAAATTTTCATAACCCGGCGTGGGAGTCGGAGAAAATAAATTAAAGTTCTTACGCTGCTTCGCAACACACGGACGACGTAACCGTGATTTATTGTTTAATTTGCACACATTTTTTGCCGGCCCGCTATTTTAGCGGCCACAGGCGGAATTTTCTAGCAACGTTTTAGTGTCCGCCGCGTCTAAGCTTTTCGGCTATGCCTGTGTCAACGTCTGTCATATTTAAATTACCTTTGGCAACCGGTCGAAATAAAAGAATCACAAAGCATATGACGTCAGAAGGACGTAACATAAACGTAACATAAGCGTAACATTATGCATATAATCCGCAGAGGGGTAGGCAGATGAACTTAGTACCCTCCCACATTATACCAGTTACATTTATGTTCTACCATGCATTAGGTGGTTAGCCTATTACCACACGACAGGCACAGATCCCGACTCCGACCCACTACTAAAAATTTCCGCCATAAAATAAAATCAAGACAAGATAATCGATATCTAATTCCATGCAAATGAGCATTAACAGCTAAAATCGAAAATTAATCAAAGTGACTGAAACCTTCTCAAGTAGCACTTTGAAAATAGTCATCGGTCTATAGGCAACGCTAATATAAATCAATGATTCTCTTTAGGTTCTCATAAAATACCCGTAGCATCCAAATGATAAGATTAATATCTTAGGTAAATGTACACATAGCTATCAGATGTTGAATTATGTACATATGTAGACCCTATTAGGATAGGATACCGTTAGTATTAACCAGACGAATGTGTAACTACCTACATGAATTTCTTTATATACATTCTTATTCTTATAAAATTTTACATTGAGAATCAGTAAACACGTGTGCTCTACATACCGATGTTTGGTCTGCCTGAAAATAAAAAAATACGGAGATAAGGGTAGTCTATCAAGTGTGCCTTTTTGGCAAGTGTGGATTGGCAGAATTTAAGTGCTTTAAGGAACATGCAAGAAAAAGGTTTATGGTAACTAGCCAGGTTTCTATACATTTCCCATTACAGTCCGTCTTGGAGCAAAATTGAATATACAGTTTACTATTTGCTGAAATCTAAATTATGAAGTATTATTACCTATACATTATGTAACTTAACAAATTTCTCTCTAACGTGTTTCCATAAGAACTATATTGCAGTTTAGTCAACATAACCCTACTGCTATTAATGTTGATCTCAACAACAGCGATCTGATCAAGCCCGCCGATGTAAGATAAGCCGCGTTCGACTCCAATATTATTGACAAATATCTTATAAAATTCCGTAATTATACACTAAAGCCTCTAGTCGACGCTTCTCCACTTAAGCATGCTCGCAATCTTAGAGAAATAGTTCAAATCTGTGCCCTCTTCAGATTTATTTACTATGCAATATTTTGTTACAAGGATTTTGAAGAAATAAATCTATTAATAACCGTTGCTTTGGAGCTCGCATTATGATACTGCAGTCACAATTGAAGATATGAGTTAGTGTGTTTAGACCACGATTGTTACTGATAACAAATCATCAATGAAACTTGTCGAACAAAAAAACAAAAGAGACGTAATAAAAATTATTCTTTATAATTCCATTCGATGTAAAATCGAAAACCAACTTTCCATTTAACAGTCTGATGAAACCTAATTAGACCGTAAATTTAAAGCCAATAATAGACTTTTCCCACTGCTTAATCCCAAAACGTCCGGGCGCGATTAATCTTGGGCGGAAACTTTTACTTTTTGTTAGGGTAGGCTTAATAAATGTTCGGTTACGTTTCTATGAAGATGATGAATTTCCAGCGGCCGAGCTGAAATTTTTCAATTAAAACTTTTAATAATTTAACGTTCGAAACTACAGCATCACAGTGGCGCCGCGCCGTGTGAAATAACTCCGCGAATTTCGCGCCAACGAATTTTTTTCGGCCATGATTATTTTTTTTTTGTACGCCGCGGTGAGTTTAGCTTTCGTAATGTTGTAGGGTGTTTGTAGGTTGCCGCTAATGTGTCCATATTACACTGCTGTCGTGTTTATATTGATGTACATGAAATCTATTTCCCTCTTGTAAACATTCTCAACACAGTGAAGGTTTCAATGTTTGAGCATTTTTGCTTTAGAGATAGGAGGAAAAGATACACGGTCCAAATTTCCCTCGACAAACTGATGCAAACACAAGCTCGTGTGATGATACGAGCGAAAAATTTTGTCATTTTTACAGAAAACTTCTGAAAGGAACTAAAAGGCAACCAACTAAAGGTATTGTATTAAATTTTTACAAGTTACCATAAAGTTGAGAAGAGTTTTTCATGCAGAGCAGTAAATTATGGCTGGTTGCTAAAAGCATAAAGATTGCAGTTTATGAACAAAGTATGACAAAGAACTGCACCATACATTTTTTGTACTTTCAAAGTTGAAACGGGTGTACCTGACGCTGATATTAACATTTCCTCCAATAATTTTAGCATTTGTTTAGTAAATGAATCGAATAGGTTTCGATGCAACTAACTTCTGAGTTCAAACGCCATTAGCAGGGGACTTCTGAATATTATTCTACATTTTTTTTAATGCGGCTAGATAAATAACTTTAAGCCTCCTTTGCAAATAGACAATTGCTGATCAATGTTCAACTTGGAACTGGTGCTAAAAACTACTTTCTACTACCTGCCGATCTTGGCGTTACGAACCTTGATGTATAACACGTGCTAAACCAGCGATGCGACACTCGAAGACGTACGTGGGTACCTACTGAACGTGTTTTAGCGAAAGCAACATCGAAGTGGACTGCTTAATAAATAGTTGTAATCTGAAAGGTCAGGAACTCCCACGTCACTTAATCATCGAGATGTATTCATAGATTCTCTTGCGTCGTAAAATTGCATTCAAAATAATACTGTACCGAAAGCCCTCGTTCATACGAAAAGTAGTTTGAACTACGTCTCGCTCTCATGAAAGTCAATGAGTGCGTCCCGAGAGACGGCGACAGTCCAGTGCATCGTGAATTTGCCTTTACATTACTCAGAAAAGATGTTATCATAATACTACTAAAGTTTCCTTTACGCAATCAGAGATGGCGCTGATTGTAAAGAAGTGTGAGTACTGTGAGTACTGTTGAGTAGTATGTAAAATACATCTACAGGAATATGTTTATATACAAAAATGTAATAAGATGTAGTTTGATTTACTTTATCTTTAAGGAAATATTGTTTTAATAAGACCGATATGTAAAAAAATGACTTTAATTTAGAATCTTAGAATTTGAAGATCTGGAGAGAGAAAGAAACTTCTGGAAATAGAAGAAACTTAGAACATCTTTTGTTATTTGATGTTGTGTCATTTTGATGTCCAAAAGACCACAATAACATATTTATCCCACACGATACGGAGCCGTCATAAATATAAGTAAACAATATATGAAAGTGTGATCAGGCTAATAGTTAATATGTATATGTAATTCAAAAACATTTTCGAAAAGCGCAAAATACACGAGCGGTCATATCATTCTAACTTCGTTCTTAAATGTTGAATGGAACCTGCATTTAGTCTATTGGACATTGAACAGTGTTAAACAGTAGTCCATGTCCAATGGTGACGTTTGTCGGAAATGTCGAAAGTCGGAAAAGACAAACTAATTAATATTATATAATATTATTAAGGAAAGAAAACTCATTAATATTGTATATTATTATTAAGGAAAGGAAACTACCGTAATTAATATTATTGCTCTCCTTCGTATTACGTTTATATTTTAATAATGTTAATTGTAATTTTGGTAAACTCGAAAGATTTTTTCAACATTCAAACTCATTTATTTTACATACGAGTAACTTAAATACATGTTTATGTCAGTGACAAGATATTGTAAGGCGAGGCATTTGTCCAGCAGTGGACTGAGACAGATTGTTGATGATGACGATATTTTGCATTTCTACGTTATCATAAAATTGTAAAATTACCGAATGCGGTGCACATATCAAGAAATATTCAATATAATGTATAAAAAAAGCGAAACGCAAAGAGAAATTTTTCAAAATGTCTCCATTAATTTTCACTTGGACATTAATCGTGCGATACATAAAGTCGGTAATGTACGATATAAACGTTATTAGACACACATCCATGCATACTTCATAAGCCCCTTCAGCTACAAAACATACGAAAAGTTGTAAGAACTTGGGAGTTGTTCTCATGCAAGTCAATGAGCGCGTCCCGGGACGCCGCCGCCTACCGTGAACTCGCCTTTACTTGCCTAAACATGTTATTATTAGTTAACTCTTCATAGCTTGTAGGATAACACAGTTATTTCGTTGTCTATCCCTTTCTATCATATACAAACATGTTCATATCAGACCGCATGGAATATTTATTATTGAATAGAGTGAGTGATTTAAATTAACATTAATTTTTTTTTGTATTGATTGGTTATTTATTTTTTGAATTGATTGGTTGATTGGGTGGATTGATTTCTGTAGATTAATTTACTTATTTATATTTACGTAAACCAACTACGTCAATTAAAGGACAATCATACTTCTTGCTTAACGCATCTATTTGTTATATTATCGTCTCTATCGATCAGCACTATTCCATGGGTAACTCTGAAGAACGCAGAAAATATTAACATCGAAATCGTAATTTGCTACAGCGTGATTGAGAGTAACACATTTTGGAATTACGCAATTTTAGTGTTATTCTGAGATATGTACTTATAGAATACTACTGAGATATGGGTTGAATAATAACTCGTATTTCCAACAGTAGAACTGTATATTCCTGGAATAATGTGATGAACTAAATTCCAGGTTTTCTTGAGCCAGCTGTAGAGACCGTGTCCAGCTGCCTACAAACAGGGTTTCGGACAAACTATAGTTATAGTTATTATTTGAGATTATTTATGATATGTCTTATTAATCGAGTGGTTGCCGGTGCAATTGTCAAGCGATGGGTCCTGGATTTGATTCCCGGGTCGGGTGCTATTCTTGTTTTTTAATTTGGAATTCCTAGTAGTAGCTCGAAGTCTGATTGTGAAAAGTGGGAAATGGTACGCTCTTCTGCCTATTTTTTGGGGAGATACAAACGTGATTTTACGTTTTAGGTTTTTTTTTTCCTTTTAGCCATCCGGTCGGCTAAAAGTATTACGTTACTTTACGTTCCCTAGGCTCATGTAACCTAGGACACTTCAAGGCAGGGAAGAATATGCCCTAGGCATGCATATTCCTCAGGCGGTACGCGACTAATCTTGAGCCAGCCACATAATAAAAAGACAATTTATTTAAATTAAGAAGTAGGAACGCTGTTTTCCTCATTTTTTAATGTAATATTATTATTATCATTATATCGTCGGCAAAGAGTACTAAGTATTAAGCCCCTCTATCCTTACGGACCTGATACACTTCTTCTACATTCGTCACTCTCCTCGTGCACGCACGCCGGTTTCGGAGATCCGATTCTCCTATCAGCCAGTGTCTGATCTATTAGGTGAAGATAGGTCAGTGCTGGTTACTCAAACTAAACATGAAGACAAGTTACAAAGGAGTCTGTTGTTAAAATAACAGTTATAATATTACAATGTTTGCGTAGAGGACATCTTTGAGCCTTACCCGTGAAATTCAATGAGCATATTAAGTCTCGAGAGAGGCCTGTCGGCGGACGGCGCACGTGCTCCGGACACACTGCTCGCCTCACGATATACATTACTTACTGTATTTAGTATCAGAAGTAATTTCGTCAGTCAAAAGTAACTTCTTTAATCTTTAGATCTTTCGCTATGGGGTGATGTTAATAAAGGACAGGCATTTTTTATATTACAATATTAATGTTTTTGTTACTCTTTTATCTCATGGATCGGTTTAATCAATTGAATTTTTAATAGATAAGCCGATCAATCTATCGATCGATTAAGTGATTAATTGATTGAGTGAATTTTTGATTTGATTGAGTGATTAATTGATTGAGTGAATTCTTGACTTGATGGATCGCTTAATTGATTGAATGAATTCTTGATTTGATTGACTGCTTAACACACTCGTACCTTGTACGTGGTTGCAGATTGCAAGCGATCTGTAGATTGGAGTTGTGTTAGGTCTGGTGGTTTCTTGGATAGATGACCGCTAGTGGCGAATTCGTTACCCGCACTGTGAAGGGTATATAGAGAGCAGACGCTCCCGAATGTTACCGTAAGATGGCAACAAAGTTTTTTAAAATTAGTCGGACGATATAACTTTGTTTAAAGCATGGTAGACTAATTGGAATCTATATTTAAACAGCCGAGTTTGTCTTGTGAGCAACGTATTGTTTTGAGAATTAAATGTTGTCAGGATAGCAAGCCATCTGATATTATAAGTTAGATATACGTTTTATTTTTTGAACTACGTGAGAATGCCTCAACTTTTGATGCTTCTCGGACATTCTTCAACAACCGTTTTAAGACACTTATGTTTAGCTGTAGAAATAAATTTATTAGTGGTGTTTCAGTAGTCCAGTGGTGGTCAGGTTCAGCTAGATAACTATGAATCGAAGGTTATACCATTCATTTGTGTGCAGACCCGGGAATATCGTAATCGGGAAAGTGTCCAAGAAAGCCGCAGCTTGGCAAGCCTAGTCGCGCCAATAAACGTTTTATTGCGTGCAGTTCCCAAAATTTATGGGTGCAAAATAAAATATAAGCCTCGCACTCGAACTCACTGTAGTTTAAAGAGCGAATTTAATGGCCGATGTGTTAACTTATCTCCATTTCGAGGCGTTCGGGCCGCGTTTGTTTATTATCTTTTTGCGTTAAGAGGTCTATCGGGCTTATGGTCGATAAAATAATGTTCCGAGCCGTAACGCGGCCGGTTTTAATGCAAATTATGTTTTCGGGAGTACGTTTTAATGACGGTACAGCCAGAAAAACAAACGCGTTGCGCGGTCACGCGCCCTCGCTTACGTATTGTACGCAACATGTATGTATATACATACATACATATCATCACGCCAGGTCCTTTACGAGGTAGGCAGAGAGCACGTATGAGAGTATGTATATAGTCATAAATATTTTTGTTTAACTATTTGTATTAATTATATTACTTTAACAATATTTTTTGTCCGTACGAGGGTACGTTGTGCCGTCGTTTCCAGTTTAAATTGATGGACAATATACCTTAATCCTCCTCAGCATGCAACACTGGTTTCATATTATACGACATCGGGATTATCTAGCCTGTTTAAACGCCAATTCGTATTAGAGCAGTTTGGTTAGTAAGTCTTTTCAGTTACGAGGACAGTCTTTTGAGTGGCAGTTGAGAAACAAAATGTTATAGCTAAATTTAAATATCTGTAGGCCACAGTGATCCGGCTAGTCCGCCAAGTCAACATCTTTGTCAGTGTCAAGTTTTTATAACTTGAAGGTATTCAAATTTAGTAAAAAGGTTCTTTTTTTGGTAAATGTGCTAAAGTTCACCTCCAGTACTAACTTCCATCTCAGTTATAGCCAGGTGAGATTGAAGTTGAATTTGTCTGAATCGTTTATTATATTAGCATTATATTTTACATACAGAGAACTAGGTACTCATGAAAAATATTGAAGGCAAGAATATATTTGACTAATCATAAAAAGTTGCTTTAAATTACTTTCCTAAACTTTAATATAGGTATTTTCAATTAATCAAGCTATCGCTATTTTTTTTTTAAATAAGGACAGTGTCTAATAAATAAACAAAAAAAAAAATTCTCGAAATCTAAACAGTATTTTTTTGTGATGCGCACATATTGGTTGACCTCTGTCGTTTTATTTATACTGTATATATACCAATGTATGAAGGACTAAAGGTCGATTGTACGGTAAACGAAAAGCGGGAAGGTGGATAAAAAAAATATAAAAGGAAAAACAAAAATGGAATTCAACCTGTCAAACGCAATAGGTTCCATCCAATCTACATTGGATAGGTGTCGGAAATCCAAATGGCGTCGATTGATGACGTCGCGCCGGGATCATGAATCAATTCACTTAATCTAACTCCATTATCGGCGTCAGATCGAATGGACGTTATTCCAGGTACCTACGCCCAAATATGCCCCATTCATATTCACTGTTAGATAAAAGTATTTTTTTATAAATACGTTTTTTTTTGTAACAGAGCGTAACATCACACCTGTAATCCCCGAAGGGGTAAGCAGAGGAGTGTAGTACACTCCAACGTTTCATCAGTTTCGTTTACGTCCCATGGAATAGGTGGTGAGCCTATTGCCATACACCGAGCACAGAGCCAGAT
>DWFV01001244.1:0-11598 GCA_018246775.1 Parelbella machaon machaon
AACTATTATAATATTTTTTTTTGGATCGCCATTAAAACCTTTTTCAAATTATTCATAATATTACACATATAACATTTAAAGATCGGTTTAATTACGGGCAATCACGGTTTTCGTAAATGTATATATGTAAGGATGCGATATACTTAAAAAAGAATGAAAAAAAAAACACTACATAGTTCTGTCAATCGTTATACATTTGAGTAAAATTATTTAATCATCAAGTTATCGTTAAATCGGTGAAGATACAATTTACATGTTAGTAAAATAGTGGTCGTTTAATCCTACAATTATTGCAATTAGGAACACAAATCACATGGAAATGCGATTTATAATGAAAATTAGAATCGTTCCACCACGTTTATTTGTTTGTGATATCGTTAGTAACATCACAGACTATACGTTATCTGTGCGTTTAATTTTACTCACAGGTGTACTTTACAACCATTGTTAACAGTTCGAGCATTTACACTACAAATTAATGCAAATTATAATCAATTAAGAATGTGTTGTGAGCTCCTCCAATGTTCCCTGTCCTCTTTACAATTGGGTTAAGGTTAATACAAACGCAATTTAGGAAGAAGTCTTTCGGTTAACTAATTGGTAACGTCAACCCTAATAATAAATGGTGCTGCTGTTGACTACAAAACCATTATCCATTTTTTTTGTCAAAAATCACAGTAAATAAATACGAAAAGAATATATGTAAACATATATCAATCCGCATGTATATAATAATACCTAGCATGGAAACTAAAGTTACACAGAAAATACCCAGTATAGTTATACTCATTAAAAAATAAATTCCAACTTTGAAAAACACCTGTGTCATCACAGCTCGGGTAATTTAGTTTCGTGCAATCGAAAATAGCGCGTATTACGTTGAGGCAATGTGTTTATAATTCCAAATTCAAACAATTGGCAAGAATATTTGAAGTGTTACAGGCGTTAGCGCCTCCGAGTGACAAAATTTAAAGGGCACTACTACCCTTAATGTTAAAATCGTTTCTAACGACTGATAAGTTATAATTGAAATGCGTTATTAACATGAACATTATTAACAAGAGTTATTGAGAGAGATATTAATGAATAATGTTTAGTATATTATACTTTTCGGTTATCCAGCAAATGTTGATTTGTTAATCATAGTTTTTAGCAAGTATACTAGAAGCTATGTCTGTGAAATAATATTAAAGAATAGTATAAACTAAAACGAACCCAGTAATGAATAATGGTATGACTTAGCTAGCGGCTTTAATCTACAAAAAACTACCTTGAAATAATGGCCACGTGTGGGGAACAAAGGACCCCGGGATCTCCTTTCAGTAACACACACTACAGGTAACTTGTTTAGGAAACAGGCACTGCAAGTAACTTATTTAGGGAACCGGCACTGCCAGTAGCTTGTTTAGGGAACAGACATTGAACTGAAAACAATGAAATTATTATCTTCAAACGTACAACCGCTAGTACCTATTAATTTGAAAAACTTCAACTCGAGGACTACTGAAAGAATTTACGGGATCAAACGTCAATGTAGTATGTTGTAAAATGTATTTTTTTCATATAGTTTAACAACAGTTTGTGCCAAATTATGGAAACGTTTATAAAAATAGTGGCTATGAATCGCCAGGTAGTAACAATAACAGGCTCAAACGAACTTTTAAAAGGCAATCCACGACAGGTTGGCTAACGCTTCTAGCAGCTACTTTAATCGCCTTCTTGTACCGGTCACCTAAAACTTTCCAGCGTAAACAATATTGTGTTAACCTAATTCCTCGGGTTTCACAAAGTTACTCCTCGTTACACGTAATTTTATTACTTACAATAGTACAAATTTTTATTGTTTCTACCAATACCTATCTGAGCAAACACGCACCTTGGCCCAGCAAATACTGAGTTCAGCTGCGTGTCCTCTTAATTCGATTAGTTAGCCTGCTCTAATTTAACAAAATATAAATCACTTTTTATCTTTACATGGATAATAATAAATAAATATAATAAAGTATTAATTGATATAAAAATTGTAATTTATTCATCTTTGCAATAATTTCAAAAACTAAATGGGTTGCCTCGTTGCATTGGTCGAGTGGTTGCAGAATTTCTATTCTCTTTATATTTCACCACCTATTCCATGGGTCGCAAACGTAACTGGTGAAATGCGAGAGTGTACTACACTCCTCTGCTTACCTCTTCGGGGATTACAGGCGTGATGTTACGTTTGTTCAATAAATACAGCCCAGAGTTAAACGCTTAATACATTAAATACGTTGTCAATTTCGCTTAAAATATTCTAAAGATTGCATAGATGATAAAACTTAACAAAACCAACCATTAGTATCTATGAGTTCCACAGTTCCCACATAAAGTTCTGAATTTGTGAACCATCTATTGCCAGTTCACGTATTACTGCGTTTCCGGTACCCGCGCCAAATTCCACACGTGTTGCGACACAGCTGCTAAGGATCGCGTGAAATGTGATCAAGCGGGTTCGATTTCAGTTTCAATGGGTTATATTGACCGTGGTCATAAAGATATTCCTTAAACGAGTGTTTTTTTCTTTTCTAATGGTAATTTTTATACATTGAAAACTTTTTGATAATATAATTTGTATAGGTCCGTCTATCCTCTAAACTAGACATTTGTATGCTATTTAATGTGAGTTGTATTCAAGAAAGTTATGCTTGTCATGTCCATATATAAAATACTCTAAGAGAATATACATATTATATAACATTTTAATTAAAAATAATATCGAATCGAACATGTTATAAGTATTTAAAATCTACCTTTTATTTTGTATTGTACATAAAATAGATAATTAAAGGATTCTATTTAGATGTTCCGCAAGGTGAGTCTTTCCTGCAACCTAATTAGTATTCAGCAGAAAATCCACAGTAGTCGATGCAGTAGGAGAAATCTCTTAAAAATAAAGATTTTGAAAATAATGTTTTAAAAGAGTGTTACTAAGCAATTCATTCAATATCATACTATTAAATTTTTTATTTAAAACAAGGTATACCCCATTAACCTATCAGAAACGGCTCTCTTAAGAAAAAACGTTAAGTCTTACATCTTCTTACTGACATGAAAATGTTACCTTAGTACCAATTACTTGTAATGTCTTACAAATACAAAGTTATTTGCGATTTTCCAATAGTATTTGCATCCAATAACCGCACCTACAGTCACAAATATAACGCAAAATGTAAATGATTTTGAATACGGGTATAAGAGAAATTATTTCAGAAATTCAGATAAAATTTTATACATTTCAACATTTAATAGAGATGTTTCGGCATCCGTTAAATTAAATTTTGGTTCGATCATCGAAACTATAACTTGAGTTATATATACATATATACAATTTGGCCCTCCAGAGCGTAAATACTAAACATATACCTATTTCTAAAATTCGACTGTGACGGCAGATACAGTTAAAAACAAAAAGTAATTTCCTAAACGTAGAGTTCTAGAGACTTATAGAGAACGCAACATGTAGCTACATACATAGCTGTATACCGATCGAGGTAAAGTTAATTTGCGATGGACTAATTTGTATGGGCCGAGTCCATGGAGCACAGCAAATCGAAATTGGGGTTACCAACGGAATTATCCACTGTTGCGAATCGAAAAAGAGAAATCGCTCAATTTGATTGCTCCGCTCTATCTTACTTTAGGTATCTGTTACATAACAGATAGAACGGTTTTTTTATCATCACGCTAGATATCTTACGGTATAGGCAAAAAGTTTACAGTGCCAAGTATCTTTATCCCTACAGTCCTGACATACTTTATCTATAAAAAATAGGAGTTTTCAACTTCTTTCATGAAGGAAGGGACAAATTGGATCTCGAAGGAATAAGTATTCAGATTATAATTTTAAATTGCGGCACATACAAATGGTTTTTTTATTGGTAGACTCCACTTCAAACCACTCTACATACTCTTTTTTAACTATTCTAGAAGCTATCTATCAGGTAGGCCTTATAATTTTTAGGGTCGTTGCAATTCGTCAGCGGTTGTGTCCCATATTAGATACTCCTAAATCAGTACCAGAGAAGAGTGACAGATGAATTACTTCTGAAGACAAAGTTGAACTGTTTCCTGTTCCAGTTATTGATGTAACTTTCCCTATTATTTATATCATTCGTTGGTTTTGTTCCTGAATATAGCGTAGCAATGGATTTAAGATCCGTACGGTCCAAGAGTATTTGTTCTTTGCTCAAAAGTTATTCCTGTTTCCGGCACGAGAAAAGTTTTCTTGGACAGATACGGCTACTGAGCGTTTTCCAGGATATCCTGCCATTGTTCACTTATTCATATCGTTTTGGTTTTTTGTTTTTAATTGCATTGAAAATAGACTGTCGTTTACATTTGAATTTGTGCTCAATTTTGTGCATTTGTACAATAGGCTAGTGAGCCTAATGATAGATGGTCATCTATCCCAAAGACGTATAAAATAATTAGTGAAAAGGGTAACTATTCCACTCCTCCGTCTAACCCCTCGCGGAAACGCAGCCGTGATGTTATGTTATGTTGCTGTCGTCTTCACAAGGACGTAAACATCATCATCAACATTATCAGCCTACTCCGGTCCACTGCTGGACATAGGCGTCACCAATGGCACGCCACTGAGCTCGATCTTCATATAGGACGTAAACGTTTGCAATAATTTGTCCATATCATATTTTAATATCGTTAATATACTATCAGCGCTTTAATGGATTGGAGATGAAATATTTACAAAGAAACATATCGATATTTTACATCGCTTGATAGCCAATCGTGTAACAGTACCCTTATTGATGTTCTCTAGTGTCTTGTACTTGTTTCTTCTTTGTAATCTCCTACGATTGTTTATCGCGATTTTAATGAACCCTACGGAGTTCAAATTACAATGTATATTTTATTTCATAAATTATTTTTTATCTGTTCACAGTCCTTTGTGACATTCAGCCTTTTTGCCATACCTCGCCGAGCGTTTTAGTGGCCACATTTTTTTATTGCACACTTTGAATACAATTGTCTTTTCATGTTAAAGTTGATTATATTTTCATTTTTATTGTGTACAGTTGTTGATGACATATGTACTCTTATATGGTACACGAAATACCCACGAATTAAATAACCAATATGAACATCATGGTCGTTTCTTCAAAAGTATGGGAGGCCTGGATGTCGTAATAATGTGGAAAAAAAATCGAACGGTGTTTTCATCTGTTTTTAATTGAATGCTGACCATTTCTTTAAGAACCGTTAAATTTAAAAATCATACTACATACATATGTGAAGTAACTATATTAAATATGTGGGTTAAGAATGTACTTCAACTTCCTGAAGTACGTCTGAGTGTGATGAGGATACGTTGAAGTAAAAAAACGCTGATAAAAGCGAGCCGTGAGCAAATATCGTTACGATTCGCAGCTCCTCGAAGAGTTAATGGCTCAGAAGCATTATCAGCTTTACGACGCATTGTTACATGACGTGTATACCATTACATACATTTATATAATGTGTATTTATATAAAATATATTAGGTACAGTGGAGGGAAAAACTTAGTAATGTGAACTTTCATTTCTATTCACACAATTGATGTTAAATGACGCGTATATCTTAGTACTGTATGAAATTTTGTATTAATATTGGTTTTGTTTAAATCACGCAGAAATGTTTGATGGCATATAGTACAGTAGCTAAAATAAAAATAAGATGTTAGCTGAATAAACCATTTATAAAGCAGTTCCGAGAATGTGGTAATTCGTTCGGGAATTTGCATTTGATTTCAGTTCCTTAAATTTTTTTTTAATATCTTCAATGTACAGATGAGAAAACATCACAAAGTCACCTAGCTGCGTGTCCCTGTCTCTTCGATTGTGCGCTATATCTGTGAGTTATTGTCTGTAACATATATGCAAAAAAAATAATAGGCACCTGTATTTTGATAGGTAATAAATAATATAAACGTATGCAAAAAAACGCAGCATTACGCCTGTATCTTCCCGAAGGGACGAGTGGGGAGCTGTAGCACATTCCCACATTTTACCAGTTACGTGTACGTCCCAGTAAGGAATAGAGGGTGAGTATATTACCATACTCGTATGCCGCGTACAAATCCAAATTCCGAGCTACTACTAGGAATTTCAAATCAGAAAATCTTAACAAAAATAATATAAATTTTAGACACTCTTGCTCATACTTCTTATTCGTAAGAAAGATTATTCTGCCTACGTTAATACACGTGTCAGTTAACATAATTACAAAAGTTTCAGATATGGCACCGGCTTAAGGGTAAGCGACAGCCTCATCGCGATTCTTGGATGCGGCGAGTGGATACTTTATCAGATCAACCACTGGCTTAATCGGTACTGACCCAAAGTTATTACTGCTGAGACAGACTGTGAAACGATTGAAATTGTATAATACTAAGTACTAATATAAAAGTAGATCAGATTTTGAATACCGCTTGGGGATCTGTAGTTACAATCCTGTCATGCACGTCTGACTACAATATGTGTAAGTTTTTATGATTCATGTATCACTTTCTACATATAAACGTGAAGGAAGATATTGTGATCTAACTTACACATGCCCCTATCAATCGCGTGCGCGTGGCGAGCTATAGCCAGTTTCAATTTAAGTGCAAAATTGTGTCCAACAATGAAAGATCTTGAAGGAAAAGAATTATAAAAATTTGAAACAAAATAAAATAAATAAATAAATGAATGAATGAAGTTTAAATATGATATTATGAACACGACTGAATAATCATTTTCCTTATGTGTACCATTATTTAGAGACTTATAAATAAAATTCGTTTTATAACCGATGAGCTAAGTATCAGCCTTGTGAAAAATTCTATGTTTCCAGCACGCTACTCCAGTGGAGAGAGGAGTAGATACAGTAGATCAACTTCATCAGCCTAAGTTCCTATCACTCTAAGAGACTTTGAAAAAAGTAACATCTGTTGTCTCTTAGAGAGAATTCATTATCATTTGTTGTTCGTCTCCAGCTAGGTGGAGTGACGATATACGCAAAGTGGCTAGCAGTGGTTGGATGCGAAGAGCTGAAGATCGAGCTCAGTGGCGTGCCATTGGAGAGGCCTATGTCCAGCATTGGACGGGAGTAAGCTGATAATGATGATGATGATGATGACATAGTGATAATTATATTAGTAAATTGTAACAGTTTTCCTACTGTCTCCCGTTAAGCAGCAGCTGGGCTTTCAATGTTAACAAATTGGTAACTCTGATATCCTATTTTAATTAAAACATATTCAAATCCCACTAAAACTTATCCTTTGCCATCAAAAACTCTAAACAAAAATGTAATCCTTATATAGTAAATACCAATTTTTCCGTCAAAGTACATATGGTTTAGTCGGCGTCTTTATTAAATCATATGCATAGTTTGTGTAAAACATTTATTAATAAGCTGAAAAGTTATTATGTAAAAAGTACGTTTTACTTTAAATTTAATTAATAGCTTTAGTTAAAATATAACTCGTTATACTTATCCTCTAGTCAAAGTGAATGATAACTGTACATATCAAAAGTGTCGACTTTCAATCAAAGCGAAACGTCATAAATGCGAACGAAATCCCTCCTCCCGGTGACACGTGAGCGTATCGACTGCGACGGCAATCAACTGTTCCGGAAAACATCCTGTAATGAAGCTCTTTCACGAGCCGAGAGCGAAGAGCGGAAAAGCTAAGTGTAGCGCGCCGTATACTCTATGTAACTTATGTTATTGATCCCCCACAACCTACTTTTAAGTTTTTTTTTAACAAGCCTTTCAGCGTTCCACTATTGGCCACACAGGCCTCCTCTCAGAATATTGCATACCATAGACAGGATATCAAATGACTACGCGTATTAATTTGTGTATTAGTAAGTCGTACATATAGTATATTTGAAAGATATATGAGTTAAAGTAGTAAAAAATATATGAGTGACATGTATAAAAGTCTGTGCACAAAAGGGTTATAACAATTAATGGGAATTCGACTTCCAAATATTTATTGTAAAATATTATAACATACAAATAAATTTAACTATAGATACTAGTTATTTATTATTTATATTTTTAAAGTCAACTTTATTTTAACTTTTTTAAAAATAACTGTAAAAAAATTACGTTTAAACCAATATTTTTATTAGCCTTCATCCGTTATTATAATCACCGTAGAAGTGACAGTTCAAATAATGAAACATTGTTTTTGATAAAACAACCTTTAAATGATTTCGATTAGACCCTTGAAAATCCTCCAAAAAGCGTGGAAATTTTATCCTCCTTAAACTGAACCTTCGATAACCATGTAACAAAAGAAATAAAAGATTTTTGGGTGAACTGTAAGCTCTATCAGACTAACGAAGCGCCTTTAATACTGCGGTGAGATCGTGAAAATGCAATTCGGACATTCCGTCTTCAGCAGACGAACTTCGTTAAATTGGAAACGGTTTCACGTAATGCTTATTGCAGATTGCAGATTGCATCTTAACTTAACGAAAAGACAAATGAGATAGCACATGAAATGCGCATCTTGTGTCCTTTTTATTTACCGCTGCCTCCCCAAAATGCCTGTTTTTTACGTTTATATATATAACTTATGAAATTAATAAACTAATTATCAAATTATTCCATGAAATCACATCATAAACTTACCAAAAGATAATTATATACAACAGCTGTTCAAGATAAGGGAAAATATAAAATAAGTTATCCTATCTTGATAGTATGTCTTATTCTTGACAATACAAGATCTGGGAATATTCAAAGAATTAATGAATTACGGAAAAGCGTGGTTTTTGGTCAATTTTTAACCTACAAACAATTTGAGGCGGACAGTACAGTTTAATTACAATCCTGTAAATCTACGTTTAATAAAAAATATGAGCGTTAGGACTTATTTTGAGTACATAAATAAAATACTCCTTTTCTTATTAGTATAAATAAGCTCATAATTAAACATTAGATCGGCCATGGTTGGATCCACAAACAAATCGAAATCAATAAAAAATCGATTTGCACAATATCGAGTGAACGCTTAAACCATTGAGATTAATTGTCTCCACAAAATGGCGCCATTTTGTCGCAATTGTAAACTTTTTGATAAATTATTTTGGTACAAACTAAGAGTATTTAATCCAGATGTCGTGATAACTTACTAACCGAGTTTGGGTAAGTGTATACATTTAGAATTTATTGAATTTACGCTTTTCATTACTACAATATTACGTTTACAAAGCGTTAATCTTGTATGTAATCCCTTTGAAGATATAATATTACACTCTCAAAGTGAATACATCAGCTTCGTATTGAAAAGATTAGCAGCTATATCGCCTGCCAAGCGATCCCTGTACAAAATCTCAACAAAATGATTATTATTAGGCCACCAACTTTTAGAAGGCCAAAAGGGTTGTCAGCATTAAAAATTCATTAGCTAATCTCTTGAATCTTTAAAATTGTGGACCCCACCTCGGTTAATACAACTGTGAATTCAATTGAAACAAAGGAGAATACAAGTTAGTGGGGCTTAAATTACAAAATGATAAATGTGACGTTTAAAATCTCATTGCTGTGTTTGTTGGCAGGCTCACGACCGCTCGGTTCTTGGGAGCCACATTTCTGCGGGCAGGCGTCTCTCGGATTAAATTTTCGTAACGAAATTATGGCAACGCTTTCTTGATGTGTGCGGCCCTCCAGGATAAGGAGGACATCCTTTAAATATGCATATATATACATAGGTTCCTACGTTAAGCGCATTAATGTGCGACGCGCAAAACCAACAAGGGAGTGGACTGTGTTGACAGTATAGCGATGTTACGAGTACTCGGCTCATTACATCAGCGTAGGTACGCCACGTAAGACAGATATAACTTTATTAAATTAAAATCATGTATAATTAAACATTGATTCCCTTTATCTTTCATTCTTTTACAAATTAAATATTTAGCCTAAATTAATCATGGCCCGGTTACTAGAACAACCATAGCGCGAGTCATATTCCAGTAAAGGGAATTATTTATAAATCTAAAACAGAATTGTAAGTTGGCAGCAGGTCACCTTGTCGGTAGCAGAGCTAAGTTTGCATTCACATTGTAATATTTTTTAAATTACGCTAGCAGTCGCTAAACTCAAGATGAGGTATCGAAGATGTCACCTATCTAGACAACCACCCAACATATCTCATTCTAACCAATATCCGACCCAAGGGTTTTAAAGTTCTACTATGTGAATTCATTTTAGAATTTTCTCCTTCATAGTAGAAAATCTAGAAGGTAAGACAGATAAGTAATCAGATTTTAAAATAGAATATCTTACTATTTATAGATTATAAAAAAGTGACTTGGCCAATTCCTTGTGATTTCAGAAGACCTTCCTAATAACATGCGCCATGTACTAAACTGCACATAGCCTTATATCTACTGGATTTATACCGTTTATTGAAAATCACTTATATTTTTTCATTATTATTTCATACAGTACATATAAACACCTACGTCCCAATTTTCGTCTATATTTGGCCGTTAGACTCGGATATACTGAAAGATGAACAGATGTACTATTTTTGTCATAGAACATGGAACTTAATGATAGGACCCATTTGTCGGAAACAGAAAATACTTATTAAGACATTTTATACTGTTGACAGATACCAATTTTGTTTTGATAAATATAATACAGTGAATTATACAAGAGGCAAAGAGGACATTAAGTTCATTTACCATGAACTCCTGAAAAATTTTCTCAATACTGAAGTACCTAAACTGTTATTCCCCTTATGTTCTTCTTCCATATGAGCCCATTCTCGTCTCCTATGTGTTCTTCCCGCAGCTGTTTCTATTTGAAACTGAATTACTAAATAATAATTTATAGGCCAGAATTCAAAAGGGTCCATTGTCTTATCCAGTTTTGCCAACGGTTGGGCTGCAAATCCACACATCGCGTAGCCCCACGCAACTGTTCTCGGGTGATTTAGGGCAGTGATTCAAATGGAATGAGGGTTCTGTTAATGTAATTTTCAGTCTCGTTCAAGACGAATTTATGTAATTGCTCGGCAACAAGTCAAGGTTCACTGTTACATGGTTATAGCTTTTACACCTCATATGATATCTAAATAAACTCGCTAGCTCTGCTACGTCATATCATCTTATATTTATCTAAACGCTTCAGTAAATTTTCTTGTGAGGTAACCGTTGAGCGCTGTGATATGAGGATCTTGAAAAGGTCATTCGTAGAGATCTCGTTTAAAGTGCGCAACGCTTCGTGCCTCTGATATCTAATCGCGTTTTCTAGGTTTTATATACACTACAAAATATATACTAATTATTACGACGTCCTTGCATTTTAAATGCAAATAATAATAATAATAATCTTTATTTCGGACTTCAGTTTTTTTGTAACAATCCATAGTGTTAGTTTTAATCTAATACCTAATGTTAGTACAAATTATTATTATTTAATTCAATTTTATTCAATATTACATTAAATTCCTAAACAAATAACAAACCTATCCAATCATTAATTACATTTTATTTATTATGTCATAGTCATGTCGATTTAATCACATTAAAAATATTTATTAATTACATCAATGT
>DWFV01001245.1:0-11598 GCA_018246775.1 Parelbella machaon machaon
TTAAATCTCTGAAATGGCAGGGATTGAATTTTAGCCGGAATTTTATTATATATGTTGACCGACATTCCAATAAAGGAGTGGCTAGTCTTGTGAAGCCGGCATTTAGGAAAAGCTAATTTGAGGCCGTTCCTATGAGGCCATATTAGGTGAATCGAAGGATTTTTCAATCAGACCACTTCCTTATTCTTGCAAGGGATAAAATATTTCTCACAACAATGTCATTGTTGAGTCCCGATATCCCGATCATACAGATCTGGCTGATGTCCCTTCCTCGAGTCGCCTCACTCGTCCGTTGAAATCTAGACTTCAGTTATAGACATTTTTCTCGGAGTCGACTGAAAGGACTCGAAGACAATACTATTAGCTAATATTGTATTCTGCCATATATAAATAATTTCATTCATATGTAATAATGTGAATTATAAACACTTACTAAAGTATGTACATTTATTATGACTAGTCCTCCCGCGTTCGCGTTTATTGTAGGAAAAAATCGAACAATAATTCATGTTTTATAAAATTCTGTACAATACTTTCATCATCTTTAACTGTATCATGACTGCCTCGTTGATCGAGTGGTTGCAAGCGCGACTGCCGATCGGGAGGGCCTGGGTTCAAATCCCGGGTCGGGTCGGTCTGTGTCTTTTATACGCAACATGCGGTCATAAATATATACATATAGATGCAAAGCATGGGGTGTCCATTATTTTGCTTTATTTCTTTATTGTCAACCTTTTTAACATCACACTGTTGGACACTGATCTTCCCTCAGAGAGTTAAGGCTGTGGACTGTTACGCTAGCCAAGTACGATTTGCCAGAATTCACACGCCTTTGAAAATGCTATGGAGAATTCTTAAAGCTTTCCATGGTTTCCAGAAAATTTCTCTTCGTCGTTGCAGAGATGGCAGGTTTTTAACCCAGCGTCCTCAGACTCCGCCGCGACCTCGCTGCAAACGGCGGGAGCTCATGAGGAAGGACGTCGTATAGGTCCGAAACTAGTCGGGCCATCCCGAAAAAACGCACGTGAGTTAAGCCGGTACATATATAATCATAAATATATAAAAATAATCAAACATAATAAATTATATATTTTTAATTCTGTCAAGCATTATTTTGCGAAATCTGTCGTAGATAAATTCAACTAATGCTATGCCGTATAAAATGGTTTATATGTATCTTTATGCCGAATACATCGCCGGTGGTTCCACAAGACACGTGCACATATAAACACTATGTGAAGTATATGTGTGTATATCACGATACATTCCATTGTATTCCAACACATTATATTTCATATTCCAAAAATGTTATTTGTGTGCAGGGTAATTGTCTGAAGTATTTCAATCCGACGAAATTGTATGAAGTGAGTGATGAGTGCAGCAGCACGTCAGGTCCGTAAGGACGGTGATATTCGGCACTCGGTGTTCTCTGCCATCCCGTAAACGACCTAGCGTGATTATACAATAATAATAGTGGCTTGATTACTTAATCATAAGAATAGATAAAGTGTATTCAACTGTAATTAGTATTCGTATTTAAGGGTTGCAGTACATCCCTAACGGTGGTATATGTGGTGTTTTCGTAATTAAAGTGTGCCTTTTTGTGGGCTTTCGGAGTATGAGGTCAAGTAATCATGCATCTACACTCGAATGCGTATTGCGATGTATTCAAGAAACCAACATTTTTCACACATTCCGGTTTTTTCATACATACAAATGGTTTTTTGAAATAATAACCTTAAATTTTAAAATTATTTGTGAAAGTGATGTAATCGTCTACATATTCATATATTATTTATTACATCAAATGCGGAGAATAGTGTGAAATTAAGGGTATAGCACATTTAGAAATATTTATAGGACTTATTTATGGCAATAGGCTCACCACCTATTTCATGGGACTTAAACGTAACTGGTGAAACATGGGAGTGTACTACACTCCTCTGGCTACTTCTACGGGGATTACAAGCGTGATGTTATGTTATACTCTATTGCGTAAATAAAATTATGAATGTTTCTTTCTCTTTCTAGCAAAATTGTCGCATTTAGATAATTTAATTTTGCAATATATTTCGTGTACTAATAGACATATTGTACGTCTATCTAAGAAAGAAATTTAGCGACTCAAAAAACAATTCTGTCAGCTGAATGTAATGTAGGTACTATTGTCCGTGGTATATATTTTGACTTTGAGTTTGGCCCTTACACATAACAATGATACTAAAAATATGGGTAAATATCTCATGCACACTAGCAACATTCTATTGACATTTAAGCTAATGAAATAGGAAAACAAAAACCGGAAAAAATTAGTTTTCCTCAAATGCTGTTTCCGCTAACTTCCTTAGTTAGAAGCTATTGCATGTCGCGGTTGTTTTTCTTTTCCTCTTCATTTTAGCGAGGGCCAGTTAATTTGATTTGGTGACTGACGGCGACCCATGTGGCATATTGGTTAGCATTGTCAGCCGTACTGTGTCCTGGGTTCAATTTATTTAACATGAATATTTGAGCTTACATTAACGTTTCATTCACATCTCTCAACTATAACACAGTAACTATGTCAATAGAGGGTAAATAAATTATTTTAAACCTTAAATAATTATATAAATTTTTGTCCAGTTTGGAATCAAACCCGGAACCGTGACTAATTTGTATGAAATGACGGTCACTTAGCGAGTAATTAATTTGTTTTAGTAACATTGCATATTAATCAGTTATTACATTAATAGGGTAATTAATATTAAATTGTTTCACTATTTTCGTTCCATAATGAGAAAGTATGACTGCCTAGTTGATCCAGAAATCCCCACCGATGGTCTGTGCCACTTTATTTATAAACATAACATAAACGTTACTAACGTTACGTTACGTAACGTTAAACTAAAATTGTTATATTCCACAACTAACTCTGTCCGTTAACTCCGGTTATATTATTTAAGCGTCTTTGTAAATGATTACCTCATAGTCGGTTAAGGCCTTCCTACGGAATTCCTCTGCACAACTTCGATAACCAAACTTTGTTAACTTTTAATGAAAACGCATAAATTGCTTCTATCTGTCTTAATGTGTAGCCTATTAATATCTTATTAATCATCAACATCAGACTGAGCCAGTGCTGATCATAGGCGTTTCCAAAGCGTTTTTTTTCCCACAATCCCAACGTTGGGCGCATGCTCGCTGGGATTTTGGGATCGCACGGCAAAGTTTCTGGCAACACCTACGGGACGCTCCGTCTATGATCAGTGCATTTAGTCCTACGTAAGTAAACTGTGCTGTACCACGATCATCTGGTCTCCAGAGCCTTGTCTGGTAGAGCAGATGGCACCAGGGGTAGGTTAGATCGGCTTAGACTCCTTAGAGGGAGCTTGGATTCGTTGGAAGCACATTAGAGCACAATTGTGTTATGAATGAATTATATGAGATGAATTCTGTACATTCCCTATTACTTCTGAAACACTGTTTCTGAAACTCTTTCAAACTGTGCTTTGACATTACTATATATTTTGGAGTCGCAAATTAAAGTCATTATAACAGAGCCGTGAAATGGACCTCTTACGATAATGGAGACCCGCAAATGGCTCTTACGTGTTAAGCAAACAGTATAAAGTTAGACCCTCACGGTTATGGCGCGTCCATTAACGTTTGTACTACATATTACGTGAATATGTTAAATTATGTTATTAAAATAATAAAATAGGCATACATAATTACACTGTTCAAGGATTCGTGAATATCTATATATTATATCAACATATCGGGATCCTTGCGGGCAGAGAATCCCGAGTGCCAAATACCACTATCTTGATATCCACTCACGAGCTTCTACGTTCACCGCTTTCTTCATACACGTTAACCGGTTTCGGCCATCTCTAACTCTCACATCAGGCAGTATCTGTCCCATTTGGTCAAGATAGGTGAGTCTTGGTTTCCCTCTGAACCTGAATCTATCAATATTCGCTTTGTTTCTCTATTTTTTCACATGTTTATCTTCCCATTTTTAAAAATCCGAAGCATTAACAGCTTAACACTGTATATTTTCATCGAAGTAAATTTTTCAATATTCAAATCAAATATAACAAAAGCAAACACAAACACAATCTTTTACACGTACCGGATTAATCAGGTGACGTCCGGATTGATCCGGTTATATCCGCTTCGATCAAGTTATGACCGGTTTGTTTCAGCTGTATCCGCCCATTGATGAAGGTGCGACATTCGTAGCTGACGAATTTGATATGAAGCTTAAATATTTAATAAAATTTTGTACACGTTGATATTATTATACTTTATATGTATATAGCAGATAAAGTATTAATCAATATTATATTCCTGTGTTTGGCTGTGTCTAGATATATTATTTTTAATCAATATTATTAAATTCATGTCAACTTGCGGTTTAATATTACATATAAGACCAATAATTTACATTTATAGCAGTGAACCAAAGTTTTTTATAATTTGCAGAACTTCCAATTTTAAATGTATTTTTATTCACCATAATCTTACATAATAAACGTTACAAGAATAGACGATAATTAAAAAAAATGCAGGCATTTTACAAATAATGATATTTAAATATTACGGTATTACTATTTTGAATTAAACACGTCTATTTACGAGGCTATCTCTAATAGCTTATTAAAAAATTCGTTTGCGACGGCTTTAAAATATGAAAAACATTTTATTTTTATTTATTATTGCTATATCTCTTTCGTTTTTAAAACATTATTATCGTTGTATTGGCGAAATAGACGTTTTTTTGTTCCTTTTTTAAAAGAAAAATTCACCGAATATCCATTTAACGCTTACATTCTTCGTAAATCGTAATCTAAATCCCGAGTTTCTTTTATTCCATGCAACACATTGGCGCAATAGAATTGATTGTTATTTAACTATATGACTTTGTGATGTTCCTAGCTTTTTTATTTAGAATTACGGTATTTCTTTGGTATTTGTCGTATGGTTACTACAGTTATAGGTAGAAAGTTAGTAAATGATTATTTTATAACTACCTATATGGAAATACGTTGACTGCCTCGTTGGTAGAGTAGTTGCGAGCGCGACAGCCGATCGAGAGATCCTGGATTTTTCTAATTTAGGATTTCTAGTAGTGACTCGGAGTCTGGATCTATGCTCGGTGTATGGCAATACGCTCACCACCTATTCTATGGGATGTAAACGTAACTGGTGAAACGTGGGAGCGTGCCACACTTCTCTGTCTACCCCTTCGGGGATTACAGGCGTGATGTTATGTATATGAAAATAAGATATTAAATAATTCGTTAAGAAAGTACCATTTCAAAAATAATTATAGATATCATAATATGTATATGAGGATACCGTATTACAATACATATGTACACATGCATATTTTTGTCACTTGTACATACATACATTCCCATACGTTCTTCTTACTTATTACAGTATCAATAATAATTTTCCAACTAAAATGAAATCGCCTAATAGAAACATCTAATAAAAAATCTGTTTATACAAAATATGAATAAGGTTCATATATTCGTGAAAAAAACCCAACAAATAAAAATATTGTCTCGATTCAAACTGATACAAAATTAAACGCAATCGATAATTCATTAGTCTAATATCTCAACGTAATTTATGTCCGTGTAACTTACTATTTTATTCGTGTGTAGAACATTCCGCGATAAAAATCCCATCTAAATTGCGATTGATCTGCGTCCCTCGACGCTACAATTCATCAGGAGAGAATAAATCAAAACCAATCTAATTATATGTCTTTTCGGTACGGTTTTATCTTTTGCAAGGGAATTCCGAGCGTTCTCGAAATCGACTATCGGATAACTCGGAATGTTTTCTCTTTTCAAATGTTATTTCGTAGAAATGAGCATGAATTCGTCTCTCTTTTTTTACAACATGTAATATAATACTGGATTTTATTATTAATCAGGTCCTCACTTTCCGCTAGTTATATAATATGTCCCATGGAATGGGGGAGAGCCGATTGCCGTAGATCGCGCACGAATCCAGGCTGTGAGTTACTGCTAGGTACTCTAAGTTAGAAAGACATAATTATACAAGGCCCGACCTGGTAATGGAATCCAGGACCTCTTGCTAGTGAGTTGGTCTAGTGAGACCAACGAAAAAATAGCTTTTCAAAGATATTCTGTCTGCGTAAATCTGGCGTTTATAAGAACTTAGCCCCTCTAGCACTGATCTCGTTTTGGTTTTGCTACAAGAACAAATTCGGCAATCAGTCAGTCAGTCAAAAACTCTATTATATGGAATACTTAGTTAATGACACAGTTTGTCATTGTCTTCCCGAGCAGACAGACGTATAGCGAGTTACTGACACCGAGCGTCTTGGCAGTGTTGCCCCTAACAGAGACAAATGGTAAATCGATAACATAGATTATAATCCATATCACAACCGTACAGCGAAAACAATTCAAGGTGAGTTGGCAGTGAAAATCACAAGTGATATTTTTATAAATTTGCAAAAAAAATGTATGTACTTGGAAAAGATTATTTTCTTAAATAACAAAAATCATTAATCATCATCGTTCCTTTAATCATTCCGTGAAGACTGGACTAAGCTTTTTTCATCACACCGGGCTGATTTACTAGGCTCTATTGAGAATGCTACCAAGTGCATATTACGACTGCCCTTTGTACCCTTATCATAAATTACGAATAAGAAATAATAAAATAAAAAGAAACGAGATTTTTGGCTTCATGAGTTTGGTTACAGACTTGTAATACAATATTGCTCAATTCAGGTTATTGTTCGGCTGAATTTTGTTCACGTTTATGGACACAGGTGCCCACAATACGTATTGACACGTGCGCGCCCGCCCATCCATTACTGCGTCGTTTCCAACAATTGCGAAATATTAGAGGGATGTTTTTTGTTATAGAAATAGAAGCGCAAGATATTGATGACCAGCTGATGATGACATTGGAACTAAAAAATCCATGATACACACAGCAGATCTGTATTCATTACCCAATAGAAAAATGCTACGACAAGAAATCGTTTCGTAAAGTTACTTTTACAGGCAATCGTGGGCAGGGGGCACTAACACCTTTACATAAATTAAAAAGAGTGTCACGCACGTGGAACGAGCTATCATCTGAAGTTTTCCGGAAGGCTAAGACTCTTCAAGAAAGATGCAAAGAGAATTCATCTTCAAAACCGGCAACGTATTAACCATTAGCATGTTGCTAATGTTCATATGCAGCGATGATTATTTATCATCAGGTCGCTCGTCTGCCTCTTTGCGTCAGCAATGTAAAAAAGGATAATTATAATATTTGTTTTAGTATTTTATCGCCATTCGCTTACGGAATCAAAGTTATATTTAGCAGTATCAGCTCTTAAGAAGCAAAATTAGATCTGAATCTGTGTGATGTCTTTTATATCATTCATTTTAATCCCGACGACAAAGGAACAGAGTGATTTTTTAGTCATCGTCCTAGCAATTTCTTGATACAATGCCATTACTTCGGAAAATAACATTATAAGAGAATTTGCTTTCATTAAACTTTAATTTAATTTGTAAAGAAATTTCTGAATGAAGGATCTAAAAGTGGACCTAAAATAGCCCGGAATTTTAAGCTTAACAGTATAACTGTTATTGCGAGATATTACAATCTTTAGAAGGACCGTATTAGCAAATCCTCTGTCTACCTCTTCGGGGATTACATGCGTGATGTTGCGTATTACCAAATAACGAGATGAAATTTAAGTAACTTGTTTTTTGGAATATAGAGAGTCTATCAAAGATGCTTAGATGTAGATAGAAACAAATTAGAGAGAGAACTATAGAGCTCGGCTGGAAAAATATTTCTGGTCACGTATGAAACATTTTCAATTTGTTTTCTTGGTGGCTAGTGAATATGAGAAATAACCAAAAAGATTTTTGATACTTCACCTATGTCATGTGACAAATATCAGCCATGTCACATAGTCATGGATCCTTGAGCCAGCAATGTAGCAATTCTTCTACATCTGCCATATTAAAGCTCCGGCAACCTCTATACCTTAAATTTATTCCAAAAATACCATTGCCACATCTTTCTCTACCATCAAATAGTCGTTTTGCATGTTCTATGTTTTTATTCTCAGGCATCAAAGAATGGCAGTAGTTGGATGCGAAGAGCTGAAGATCGAGCTCAGTGGCGTGCTATTGGAGAGGCCTATGTCCAGCAGTGGACGGGAGTAGGCTGATGATGATGATGATGATCAAAGAATGTACTATAGCAACCACTTAAAATATGGAAATGGCCAATGCGCGGGGGGTATGAACTAAAATAACCATATTCCCTTTGCGAAGTAGCATTTACGAGGCACCTGCTCTTGGAAATTTTACGACGGGATTTTTTACGATACATGAACACCTTTTTGGGTATATTTTATAACCTGAGCCTTTAGAACAGCTCTGGAGGATTTTAAATTTACATATGAAAATATCTGGACCTAAATATGAAATTGGAAATAGTTTTTAAGAATTCTTTAAAACTAAGACAGATAATAAACAAAAATTACAATATCGCTGAAGTCAAATATCATTATGAAAATACAAAACGATGAAAATATGAAAGGCACACACAAAATTATACGCAACATAGCCTATTACAACTGGCCAACATGTTGACATTACTCTGGAATATAAACGTGAACAATGCATCATGTCTATATTTAAAATATTATTTAAAAAAAATTGTATGAAAAAATCAACAAGTATCTCGCTCTTACACAATTTTATCGGAGTGTTTTCGCAGCTTCTCGCATTCAGACGCTTTTGACCGTGATCGCACCTGATGCAGAGAGACCTTTGAGATATACCACTCTCGTTTAAAAACCTTTTTATGTTCTTCCAAAGCGATTTAATCTTTATTTCTCATGTGAAATTAAAATCTGTTATGAATATTGTGGTTGTGGATTACCGTATACATTTTTTTTAAATGCCGAAATAGGCTCGCGTTTGGCTGCAATCTCAACTAATGGAAAGCGAGATGTAGCCTAGGATGTAGCACGCTCGCCTAGAAAGTGCTTATTCACTCTTATCTTGAATAATTCCATTAGTAGACTATAAAATTTATATTCGGTTTTGACGGGTTGTGAGTTCTATTTCTACCCAGAATAATAATTATATAAGATACGTTTTTTTGAATATATCAAATGTATTCTCATTTGACGCACATTTGTGGACTTTAATGTCTCCTTCGTATACTTAAATCGAAAAAGCTTTATGTGGCCTTAGATAAAATGTACGTTATATACGTTAGTACAGAACGATGTGAGCGCATTCCATAAATACAGAGAAAAAAATCTTCTTTTTGGAGTTTTAGGGCGTCGATAAGGCGTGTCGTATAGTTGTTCAAAAACCTTGTGTGAGTAGACCCTCAGGTATGCTACAGTATACCTGAAAGCCAGTATTTCCTTAACGGACCAGGCAGAGGAGTGTAATGCAATCTCGTGTTATAGATCCCATTTATGTCATACATTCCATGACACAGGAGGTTAACCTATTGCCGTCCACGGGGCACAAAGAAGTCACCGAGCTACTACTGAGAATTAGGACAGCCTAATAATATTTTGTCTGGCCTGGGGATCGAAGCCATCGATATAAATTATACTTTTATCATAATATCGCACTGTTCACATTCCAGCAGATATTAATGTGTTGATAATATTCGCAGAAATTTTCCCAGCATATCTTTTGTGCTGTATCTAAAAGAACTGGGTCACCCATCCCACCGGTTCACGGTGTCGTGTGTGACAAATTGATTCACACACAAAACGCTCTGTGTGCCTTTCGCCTCGTCACGGACCTTCAGCGATTTCGGCTGGAGACACGGCATTTCGAAGAAAATGTAGAGCAGTTTGTTACATACAATAATTTGTCATGGCATTTGAATAATCTGCCTACCAATCATATTTGTATACACTCATTCTGAGAGGAGACCCGTGTTAAGTAGTGGAATGGTAAAAGGGTTGATGATTATTTGAATACTAATATTGCTGGTATTCGGAAGGCCCAGGATCGTATAGAGTGGCGCCGATTAGGGGAGGCCTTTGTCCAGCAGTGGACATCAAGTGGCTGACGATAATGATGATTGCTGGTAGTAAGCATTGCTTTATAATTTGGCCGCTAATCTTGAGGGTTTTGGGTCCAAATCCTGGCTCGCACCTGTTTATTTACAAAATTATGCGCGTTTTCTAAATGAAATATCACTTGTGTGACGTTTAATTTTGCGTGTGTCGTCTGCCAATTCGCAGTTGGAGTGCATGGTAGATTATCGCCTTAACCATTCTCATTTTGAGAGTAGGCCCGCTTCCAACGCTGTTGTAATTTAATAATGAACTAAGTTAAGAGCTGATTAAGAAATTAAATTTCATTAAATTAACTTGCGTATGTGCGTATTTGCCGACGTGAGTATGCGGTATGTGAATCATTATTTTATGTAAATAAGTAGTTAATATTTGCTTAGTTCCGTACTAAGTGTTTTCAGTAGAATAATAATTTATGTCACAAACCGTATGGATTGCTATTACTAAGTAACTAGCTGATCTATTTTCATGCTCAGCGTAATTTGAAAATTTACAATGCCTTTTGATTTTTTTTTTGCATATGTTCATCGCTCTGATCTGCGTATTTAGAATTGTATTAAGATTACAAGAAGTAATAGATAAAAGTTTTTTATCTGGACGTTACTGGTGAAATGGGGGAGTATACTACACTCCTCAACCTTCCCCTTCGGGGAAATACAGGCGCGGTGTTACAATTTTTTAATGCCACGTATTTAGAGTTCCCGTGAAGATCTATTTTTAAGAATGATTCTTGGTGAATGTTTATCTAATGGTTAGGCAAAGGAATTGGACAGTAAATTTCATCCAAATCCGTCCAGACCATTCGGCGCGAAAGAGTAACTAACATACACACAAATTTGAATACATCTGTTAGGTATCAACGTAAAACAGATGATGAATAAATTCAATTGTATAAGCGTGTAAAATAAATTGACTCAAAACCAAAAGAATGGCACATATACTTAAAAGAAAAGGTCAATTTGCGGCTTCGAATCAATTTGCAATCTTTCAATTCACCTTGTCGAATATTCCAGAAATTACGTCATCATCACCCCAGAGGGTTTGAATCTAAGTATTCAATTATAATGAATGCAATTTTCATAAAATTGGCCCTAAGTATTTATTAAATAGTCTTAAATAGATTAGGTTCTCTCTGTCTAGCCCTGACGGTTCTGGCGTAAAAATATACAACGTCTCAGTAATAAAGTTTGACTAAATTATGATTACGTATTTTTTATTTAATTACATGTGATAATTTAGTACCTATTTAAGGGTATACACTTAAGCGTCGACTTATTCTATCGCACATATTTTATGTAAGGCACAGGTGTGCTGGCTTTTTTAGTTGTCTCACTCTCTGAATTAATCCTTTTCTTGTGTCTGATAACTACATCTTATGGGTAAGGACTTTCAATATTTTTCCGTAGTATAATTATTAGGTATTTCTGTAGTGTATCGCTAGCAATAAAACGACCGTCTTTACTCAGAGTTAGTTTATTACTGACAACCTGTGACAGTTCAAA
>DWFV01001246.1:0-11597 GCA_018246775.1 Parelbella machaon machaon
GTTCTTCACGTCGTGAATTCTAGCATTATGGCGCGCCAAGCAGAATTGGTTTTTAAACTTTAGTCCACAAACCTCACATTCGCATGTGCCGGTGTGCGCGATGTTCACATGAACGCCCAAGTTACTGGCCTTCTTGAAACTTTTACCACAAAAATCGCAGATCCATTTGTTGATGGTGTGCAAGGAATTTATGTGCCTTATTAGGGTGGCGAAGAAACGGAAGACTTTGGAGCAATGTGGGCACGGAATGTTGTCCTTGATCAGCCTAAAGGTTTCGAAGCAGCCCGTCACCGACTTATAATATACGGCGTCGTGTTTGCTGATCAAATGTTCGATCAACGTATCTAGATCGCTCATCGGACGGCGGCACAATTTACAAGCCAACAAATTCACATCTATCCTCACTGTCGCATTGTCAACTTCCTTGAACCTAGTTATGCATTTGGATTGCAAATCGCAAACTGGATGTTCTAGAGAAGTGTGCTCTTTAAGCTCTTCGAATTCCGTAAATTTTTGCGGGCAATAAAAACAGGAGAATTTCGAGAAAAACGAAAAGGGCGTCGCTGTGGACATGTTTAGGATAGTGACAAAATTCTGACGTTTTTGCAGCAGCTTCTTTGGTCTGGGCACTAGCTTGATCACACGATCGTCCGGATGCTCGAGCTGTTCGTGTTTCCTGAGTAGGCTATAGGTTGGCAATTTCATATGGCAATATTTGCACTGTATAAAATGGCACGCCTTTTTGTGTTTGTCCAGCGACACTTGAGAGTCGAAAATATCTGGACACTTATCACATAAATAGCCACCTTGACGGTGATTGTGTCTGATGTGAGCGCATAAATCCTTTCGCTTACTAAACATTAGGCCGCAATCGTCGCACACATAGAAATGTTCAGGATGATTGTTATTGACATGGGTGATGAGATGACCAAAGTAAATAAACTGTTCTCCGCAAATATGGCACCGTAATTCCGCCAGCATGTACTCTTGAAACAGAATGTCGACTGTTGGATCATAATCATGATTATGATCATCAATCAAATGATTGATGATTTCTTCTAGAGACGTATACGATTCGTTGCATATCTCGCATTCAATTACAGAGATATCTATTTTTATTTCCTTATCGGTTCGTTTGAATAATTCGAGAGCTTGAAATTCGCTCGTGTATAGATCGTGTGACTTTGTGTGCTTTCGAAATTTAATATAATCTGCGTATGACTTGGCGCAATAAAAACATATGTACTTGCTGCGCCATTTAAACGGTATAATGGAAGTACTGTTGAAGAGGATTTTCAAATTTTCGCTCCTTTCCCAGGAGTAGCGCCCGTACTTGGTTTGCGCGAAATCATCTGCAAAGAAATTTGAATTCACTTCTTAATTCATCTCATTGATAAACTCATCACTGTATGGATGGTTTGGGCGGCGCAATATGCGTTATATTTATGAGATAGATATTTTGGAATCATATCTCGAAGTTTCGGATTCCAGGACATTGATGTGTTGAATTGAATCCAAAGAATGTGATTCTTAAGTCAATTTTTTTTATATGAATATCATGTAATTTGTGACTTAGCTTCTCGTCTTTCCATTTCCTTTAGCATGAAAGTAATCCCGTGTAAATGGGTTGAAGTTAGATGAAAACCTTCGGCAATAGAAGAAATTTCTCAGCATGTGTTAGCAATATTTTGATACAGATGTAAATTTTGGAAATAATAATGAGCTGGATATGATAATGATGATAATTTTTACTAAAGGTGAACATAAGAGAGCTTGAGATATTTACAATTTGATTTAAACCTAGAATAACCTAAGATGTGTGGCAGTTAATAAAAAACTAGTAAAAACAATTGATACTAAATCAGAGTAAAGTTGCAAAACTTAACATTAGTTCACATAGCAGGAGTCTTATTGTTATTATTATTTTTACATTATTGTCGTAAAAAAGGTATTTATATGGATGTATATATATTCATCAGTCATCGGACATACTTGGCAGTTATGTTGCAGCCTGAGTCTGAGAGAAAAACATTTAAACGTCATAAATAAGCCGACATCAAAAACATTTAAGATGTAAAATAATGCTTCGAAATCTTTAAAAATGTTATTATCAAAAACATTTTATAGGAATCAAATGTATTTAAGCCTCAACAGTTTCAACGTGACCATATTTCTTATGCATATCCATGTGACAGCTTAAGTTGCTTCTTCTCAAAAAGTTCTTCCCGCATACATTGCAGGCAAACTTCCTGTCGCCATAATGTTTTACCATGTGCAATTTCAATAGGTGGTTATCGAAAAATTTCTCATTGCAAAGATGGCACGACACATCTTTCTCCTTCAAATGAACGCGTCTAACGTGATCCTTCATGAAGGAGTTCATGGTGAACATGCGCCCGCAATGAGTGCACTTGTGACCGATATCGTGAGCTTGGATCAGATGTTTCTGTTTGTGGTACTGCGACTGGAACAGCTCGGGACATTTGGGACACTTGAAGTCCTTCGCGTCGTGCATTTTCGCTTTGTGCCGACCTAAGCACAGCTGATTCTTGAACTTAAGCCCACAGACGTCACACTCACATGAGCCGGTGTGCGCATAGCTCACGTGGACACCCAAATTGTTGGCGTTCCTAAAGGTCTTACCACAGAAGTCGCATATCCATTTGTTGTTGCTGTGCAATGAGTTGATATGCCTGACCAGTGTAGCGAAATATCGGAAGACTTTAGAACAATGCGGACACGGAATGTTGTCTTTGATCAGCTTGAATGGTTCAAAGCAACCAGTTACTGATTTGTCATAGTTCGCGTTGTGTTTGCTGATTAAATGGTCTATCAAGGTATCCAAATCTTCCATCGACTGGCAACAGATTTTACAAGCTAAAGCATTCACATCTATCCTTACAATAGCCCTTTCACCTTTGCACCGTTTTATGCATTTCGACTTTAAATCGCATAGAGGATGTTCGGTTACTGTATGTTCTTTTAAATCGTCGAACTCTGTGAACTTTTTCGAGCAATGGAAACAGGAGAATTTTGCAAAAAATTTGAAGGGCGTCGCCGTGGACATTGTTAGGATGGTAACCATGTTTTGTCGTTTCTGTGTGAGAATCTTCTTCACTGTGGGCGCCAATGTTATTTCTAGGGGATGTGACTTCATTGCTTTATCATATTCTCTTATCACGACTATTTTGGCTGGACATGCGCGCAAATGCATTATGAGGCCCTGTCGTGACTGAAATTCTTTTGCACAATGCGGGCATTTGTTGTCAGGATGTTCGAGTTGCTTGTGTTTTTTGAGTAGGCTGTACGACGCCACCCTCAAATGGCAAGTTTTGCACTGTCTGAAATGATAGGTCTTTTTATGTCTCTCCAGTAACACTTGGGATTCGAAAACATCAGAGCAATCGTCACACGGATAGCCGCCTTCACGGTGATTTTGTCTTATATGAGAACATAAATCTCTTTGTTTATTAAACGTCAGTCCACAATAATCACAGGTGAAGCAGTTCTGTGGGTGATTGTTATTGATATGGATGATGAGGTAACCGAAGTACGCAAACTGCTCATCGCAGAATTGACAGCGCGTTGACGCAAGCATATATTCTTGGTAAGGAATGTGTACAGTCTTGTCATATTCGAGCTTATGTTTATTTATCAGATGATTAATTATCTCATCCAGGGACGTAAATGGCTCGTTGCATATTTCACAATTAACGCTTGATATATCTACTTTAATTTCGTCATTAGTGCGTTTGATACGTTTGAGAGCGACATCCTTGGTCGTGCAAAGGCCGTGCGATTTTGTATGCTTTCTGAATTCGGCATAATCCGAATAAAACACGCCGCAATAAAAGCACAAGTACTTGCCCCTCCATTTAAAAGGTATAATGGATGTATTGTTGAAGAGTATTTTCAAATTTTCCCTCCGTTTCTCGGAGGTGAAGTTCTCGTACTTGCTTTGCGCGTTTTCATCTGCAAAGAAATTTTCTCGATGTGAATGTACCTCATAATAGATTGATGAGTTTTTATCATTATCATTTTTATTGGGTTTATGTAACGTGATGCCCGTATTAACTATCAAAAAATCATATTTTCCAAAAATTATATAAACGTCTTCTCGGGACCCAAGAAACCGCACACAGTGCTTTTAAATTATGTTGTTAAAAACAAATAAAGCAATATTTGGACGATTTACGTTTAACGCAACACTATAAGTGCCGACAGAAAGTAACCCAAGGCTTGTACCATTAACACAGCAGTTATAACCTCCTAGAATTAAATCAATCACAGTTTTATTTAACAAATCATTGACAGCTTTCTAACGCTATTTATGTCATCAAGTTTTATGTTGAGATAAGCTTACAATTTCATAAACCATAGGCTGAATAATGGTTTCACAACATAAGACGTTAGTTTGTTATTTGGTTGGCATTCTTAATATGTGACGACATATGCCCCCTGAGATTCTTCTTCCACAGAAATTTCTTTCCACAAACATCACAATGGAAATTTCTCTCCCCATAATGTTTCACCATGTGTATCTTCAGGCGTTGCCCGTCAAAGAATCTCTCGAAACACACCGTACACTCCACGTTCTTCTCTTTCAGATGCGTTCTTCTCACGTGATTCACCATCAGTGAATTCCTAGTGAACAACTTGCCGCAGTACGTACACTTGTGACCGGATCTATGAACGTTCACCATATGCCTCTGCATTCTGTAACTGGATATGAACTTCTCGTGGCACTCTGTACACTGGATGACCTTGGCGTCGTGCGCGATCCCCAAATGTGTTTGCAAGTGGCTGTTAGATGTGAACTCAAGGTCACATTTGCCGCATTTGTACACAGCCGAGTTATGCTTGCTAGATATGTGAGCGCGCAAATTGGAAACGTTCCGAAACGACTTGCCACAGTACACGCAAATGTACTTATTATCTGTGTGAAATTGACCGACGTGCCTCAGCAACGAGCTGAAATATCTGTACACCTCCCCGCACAGCGGGCACGCGAAGTTGTCTTTGATCAGCTTGTAGGGCTGCATGTTGCAATCTATAGATTTATCGTAACACACTTTGTGATTGGATATGAGATGTTCTATCAACGAATCCAAATCTTGCATCGGTTCAAAGCATAGCTTGCATGACAATGAAGCTACGTCTATTTTAATACAACCGTCGTGCCTATTGCGCAGTTTCATACTTTTAAGTTTAATATCACAGTGGGGATGTTCTGTGACCGTGTGCTCTCTTAGATCGGCGCACTCGTTGAAATCCCTAGGACAATAAAAACACCTAAACCTACTCATGAAATACTTAAACGGTATAGCACTAGACATGTTCAGAACGCAAGCTACGTTGTTCCTTATTTGAAGAACGGACGGCTTTCTCTCTTCATCATCCACTGGGACTTCGTTTTCAGCGTTTATAATTTCCACATTGCATTTGGTTGCATGACGCAAAAAACTCTGTTTCGTGCTCATTACTTCCAAACAGAAGCCACATTTCAGCTTCGCATCCGCATGTTCCAATTTCATGTGTTTCAATCTCTTCTTAAGGGAGGGGAAACTCTTGAAACATACATTACAAGTGGAGATATGGGAGTTCGTGTTGTGTTTCTTGAAGGCAGCGTACGAGCAAAACGTCAACGAACATTTGAGACACCGGTGATCCTTCTTGTGATGCATCCGCGTATGAGCGTCCAAGTCCCTCTTTTTGTTAAACATCTGGAGACATCTAGAACATTCGAAACTCTCGCTCGGATGCCTGTTATTCACATGCTTGATGAGTTTGTTGAAATAATCGAATTTCTCGTCGCAGTGCAGACACTGCAAGTCCACTAGGCGATATACTGCTAAAGAGAGCTTGACGTTTAAATCGTAAGGCAACTCGTGTTCGTGTTTCAAATGATCGACAATTTGATCGAAATCGGTAAAGGATTCGCTACAAATCTCACAATTGACATCGGATACATCGATTTTGACTTCTGCATCCGGTGCTTTGACAAGACGTATAGCTCTATCTCTGTCTGAACAAGCGCCGTGAGCTTTAGTATGTTTCTTTAATTCGTCGTAATTTGCTACATCCTCGCCGCAGTAAAAACACAAGTATTTTCCGCGCCATTTAAACGGCAATAGGGAGGTGTTGTTGAACAATATCTGCAGGTTCCTTCGTCTATTAAAGCTTTGCGTGTTTCCAGATCCGTTTACACCTGAAAAGAAATTTTCTAATCTGTATCAGGGTAGCATTATATATTTCATTTTGCTACACATTATCTTTTTAGGACACATTCTTCAAGAATTTTCGATCTGATTTGGGATCACATGCATTTGTTGAATACAAAAGAACAGAAATTCATGACACAAATCGTAATAACACGAGATAGTAAGTACGTTTGATACTGTAAATTTATTATAAAATAATAGGTCTTGATTAACAGTCAATAAGATTGATTTTCAATTGACATTTTTGAAATGGGACGCCATATGACCCCTGAGATTTTTCTTCCAGAGGAATTTTTTGCCGCAAACGTCGCAATGGAAATTCCTCTCGCCATAATGCTTAACCATGTGCATTCTCAAGAGATGAACATCAAAGAAGAATTCACAGCAAATCTCGCATTGGACATTCTTCTCCTTCAAATGCGTTCGTCTCACATGATCGACCATTATCGAGTTTCGAGTGAACAGCTTGCCACAATACGAACATTTGTGGCCTGACTGATGCACATTGATCATATGCCTCTGCTTCTCATAAACCGAACAAAACTTGTCACGACACGTCCCACACTCCACCAACTTGTCACCGTGCACACGCCCCAAATGTGTCTGGTAGTACTTCTTACTGCCAAACTCCAAGTTACATTTGCTGCATTTGTATTTCGCCGCCTTGTGGTGCTTATATATGTGTGCCCTTAAATTCGGCGAGCTCCGAAAGGTGGCGCCACAATGCATGCAAACGGTGTTGTTGTTCGAATGTGCTCGACCAATGTGTTTGAGCACGTTGCCAAAATATCGGAAGACCTCGCCACAGAACGGGCAAAGAAATCGGTCTTTGATAAGGGAGAAAGTTTGGATGTTGCTATCAACAGTCTTATCGAAATGCGACTTGTGTTCGGAGATCAGGTGATCGATGAGACTATCCAAGTCTTTCATAGCTTCGAAACACAGTTTACAAAACAGGGATGATACATCGATTTTGATCTTCGCGTCCTGTCTGTTGCGCATACTCATACACTTGAACTTGGTATCGCAGAGTGGATGTTCTATTTTTGTGTGTTCTTTTAAATCATCACACTCATTGAAATCTTTCGGACAGTAGAAACATCTGAACCTATTCATGAAGAATTTAAACGGCACTGCCGTGGAATTGTTCAGAAGACAGGCTATGTTATTCCTAATAGTTTTTACACTGATCCTTTTAATTTGACTGACATCACCAATCAAATCCTGCAACTCTTCTGGCGAATGTTTGGTTTCTCTTTCCATGCATTTCGATGCGTGTCTCAAGAACCCGATCTTTGTGCTAATGTATTTATCGCAAAAGCCACATCGTAAAGCGTCATCCCCGTGGTCCAGCTTCAAGTGTTCTAGACGTTTCTTGGCCGTTGCAAAGGGTTTGAAGCAGATGTTACAAGTTGCTATATGAGAGTTGCTTTTATGATTCTGCAATGCAATATACGAGGGAAAAGACAGGGAGCATTTGGAACAGCTATATTCATTCTTGTGATAAGCCCGCATATGCGTATCCAACTCCCACTTCTTATTAAACTTCTGCCGACATTCTCCACACGAAAATGGTTTGAACATCTCATGGTCTCTGCTCACGTGGGTTAACAATGAAATTAGACTCCCGCATTCCTGATCGCATTGCACACATCTAAAACCTTCAAGTCTGTACTGCATTATCAACATCTTCACATCCTTATTGTATTTCAAATTGTGCTCATCCATCAGATGGGCAATTAAATCATTAAAATTAACCTTAGATTCGTTACATATTTCACAAATCACAACAGACACATCCACTCTCACTTCAGCATCGTCTGTCTTAACTAATTTAATCGCTCGATCTTTGACCGAACAAGGATTATGCGTTTTCGTGTGCCGCCTAAACTCCTGATAATCTACTATTGCTTTTCCGCAATAGAAACATTTAAAAGTCCCACGTCCCTTAAAAGGGATTACTGATGTATTGTGGAACAATACTTGTAGGCTTTGTCTTCTCTGTCGATTAGCATCTTGATGTGTCCTTCCGTTTTTATCT
The DNA here is from genome assembly GCA_018246775.1 of Parelbella machaon machaon. Lineage (NCBI taxonomy): Eukaryota > Metazoa > Arthropoda > Insecta > Lepidoptera > Hesperiidae > Parelbella > Parelbella machaon. The sequence continues at coordinate 8,263 of DWFV01001246.1, forward strand.
GGAAAGAAATTCTCTTCTGTAACCTTGGTAAGTGCAACACGAAACGTTTCGACGCTATCACAGAGTTCATGGTTAAATACTTTCAAAATTCCATTTCGACTAAAATATTAAATTTTTTCTGTAAATGTAGGTAGGTGTACATATAGTAAACTGAGTTTATCTAGCTTCTTGTTTTATCGTGCAATGCGGAGAGTATTTTTTCTTAGATATTTCAGGGAGTACACAAAACATTCAAAAAAAAGTAGAAGGCATAGAAGAAGTCCATTTATAATATCATATCCATGCATAGATATGACTAATACCCGAGATTTTAATAAGCGCGAATACCTAAATAACATCCATAGAATATTGCATCTTTCAAATAATTCTTTTAAATGTTAATTTAAAAAAAGTCCGCTAAGCAATCCGATTCCTTTCCAAAGGAGTCAGGTTTCGGGTTAAGGAGTTTTACTTTAAAACCGTTACAAATAAGGTTAAGAATTTTTGACAAATGTAAGATGTCAAAATTGTTATTGCAACTTCGAAAGAAACCACAACTACTTTAATAAATACAAAAGATTGTGAGATCTAAAATTGTATTAAAATGTAATATTTTTACATAGTAACACCACACATATGACCGTAAATATAAAACTAGCAAATCAAGTGTTACATTACAAAAATGTCCATAAAAGACGAAATAAAGAACTAATGAGATTCTATTGAGATCATGAACGTGTAAATATTCATCTTAAAGCTATTAAATTTGTATAGAATTGATAATTTTATTATGCCTAGTCATATGAGTCCGTAGACTTTTCCGCCAGTAGAATCTTTCCCCACAAACATCACAATGAAAATTCTTCTCTCCGCTATGTTTCACCATGTGACGTCTGAGGAGAATATTGTTAAAGAATTTCATATTACAAATGGAACACTCAACGTTCTTCTCTTTCAAATGCGTCCTTCGTATGTGGTCTTTCATGAAGGAGTTTCTTGTGAAAAGTTTGCCGCAGTAAGTGCACTTGTGACCGGAATCGTGGGCTTCTATCAAATGCTTCTGGCGGAGATATTGTGTGGAGAATGCTTCGGGGCATTTCGGACACTTGGCCGCCTTCACACCGTGAGCCTTCGCCATGTGCATGTAGAGTCTGGACGGTATCTTGCATTCGGCTCCACAAATTCCACACTTAAATCTCCCATCTCTATGATGGCGCCAGATATGGACACGTAGATTCTGATCGCGACGAAACGTCTGACCGCAGTAGACGCAAATGATATTATTGTCGGTATGCTTATTATTCATGTGTTTGAGCAAGGTGCCGAAGAACCGAAATATTTCGTTCGGACAGTGGGGGCATGCCATGTGATCCTTTATCAATCTGTAAGGCTGTAGGCAAGTCGTTATCGACCTATCGTAGTTAGCGTCGTGTTTCACTACCAAATGGTCTAGCAGAACGTTCAGATCAGACATCGATTCGAAGCAAATCTTGCAAGCTAGCGAGGAGATATCTATTTTGACGCACGCGACCGACTCTCTGCACTTTCTTATGCACTTCTGCTTGATATCACACACTGGATGTTCCATTACTGTGTGCTCCCTCATAGAGTCCGAATCGGGGAAATCCTTGGAACAGTAGAAGCAGTTAAATTTGTTCTTGTAAAAATTGAAAGGTATAGCTGTTGACATGTTGATGACGATGACGATGTTCTCCCTGACTTGTTTCACGCTGGGTCGTTTTGCGTCCACATAAGTGTCATTTAAATCCATGGCATCCAAGTTTTCCTTTCTTATTTCGACGTACAAATTATTGGCGCCTTTGCATTTCTTGAGATGCATTTTAATTCCCTGTTTCGTGTGGAACTCCTTGAAGCATATATCACACTGCAGGGATCCATTTTCCGGGTGTTCCAGCTCCATGTGCTTCTGTTTCAACACCGCTGACGGCAGTTTCATCTGACAAATGCCGCATCTTGTGAAATGCTGGTTGTTTTTGTGTTTCCTCAAAATATTTAAGGAACTGAAGCTTTCGGCGCAGAATTCGCAGCAGTAACCTCCCTCTCTATGATAATTTTTCATATGGGAGAATAAATCTCTCTTCTTGTTGAACTTTTGATTGCATTTATCGCATATTAGACAATTCTTGGGATGGCAACTGTTCACATGAGACACCAAATAACCGAAATAGGTAAATTTTTCGTGACAGACTAAACAGCTCAAGTCGACTAATCTATACTCCTCTAAAGCCATTTCCACTTCACGATCATATTCCAGCTTGTGTTTAATATACAAATGATTGAGCACTTCGTCAGACGTGGTAAATGGTTCGTTGCAAATTTCGCAACTTAATTCCGATATGTCTATTTTGATTTCCATGTTCTGTCCACCTTTGAGGACCTTCAGGGAATGGTCCCAGATAGAACAGCTCCCGTGGGATTTGGTGTGCATCCGCAGTTCCGAGTGTTCCGCTATGTCTTTACTACAGTAGAAGCAGAGATACTTCCCGCGCCACTTGAACGGTACCACCGTGGTATTGTTGAACAGGATTTGGAGGTTTTTGCGTCGACGCATCGAGGACGATTCCATGCCTTTGTATTTTCTCGGTTTAACATCTGAAAAGAGATTTAACGAACTGTAAATGTACCCTTCATTTCAACTACGTGGATTCGGAATCAACAAAAACTACAAAACGATATCAATGAGCACAACAATTTTGTATTACATGAAAATTAGGGTACATTTAAAGTCTTCGTTCGCTCGCATCTACAAAATATAAGCACAAGTAAAACCGTTAAAATTTTATGCATCTAAATTAGTCTCATAAACATCAACTCTTTTAAAGCTAAAGAAAATAGTTTGTTAATTATCAGTGTCATCATCAAATAATTAAAAAAATGTTGATACAATTGCTAGTTTTGCTTAACAATCACCTGTCGACGAGGACTAATTGAAAATATCACAGGGAATACATTAATTTCATTAATTACACAATGTTTGCCTTATAAAGCTTTGCACGAAAATCAATATTGTAGATGTCAATACTCAAATAAGGACTGGGAGAATAAAAGTTGACGTAGGCACAAATTACATTGTACAAATATGTGAAAAATCTCTTGCATAGATACTAAATCTAACATTTATCATTATCCAATGAAATCTCAATATACATATTAACTATAATAAAAAGCGAATTTAACAACTTGATACAAAAACAATACAGTGCTAATACCTCTTAGCCAAGAGACTGTCGGAATGAAATCAAAGATAATTTCGAACCAAGTACATACATCAAACACGTTAAGGCGTCACTATATCCGGATGATGAACACGCAAATGTACTCGCAAACTGTTGTTC
>DWFV01001247.1:0-11597 GCA_018246775.1 Parelbella machaon machaon
GGACTACTTTGAATATCATAACTTTAACCACAAAATGCTCGGCATGTGCATTGTGTAAAATATACATGATATATACGTGATATTTATTTCTTGTGTGCGATTATACATATGTATTGTGCAATAAGAAGAAAAAGAGTGATGTCTACATAACAGAGAAAACAGTAAAAATGCTGTGGAATGACAAAATCGGTAGGAAACTAAGCAAGAAAATAGAGTTTGCTTAGAGTAACGTATTCCTTTCAGAAAATAATGACAATGAAAACATAGACTAGACTAGATAGACATCTACTACATACATCATAATATAAAGACTATAGATATTGCAAAATAGACATCAGCTTCCATAGCTTATAGGATACTCGTTAATCGCCGACGATAGAACCTTCTTAAACATTATTAGGGAAAACTTCAGAGGCTGCCGAGCAAGCAATATAAAAGTTTTCTCGAGTCGTAAACGGCTGATACAGACCAATTCGAAAATATTAGATTTCTGGAATGTCTTCAATATAGGTTCTTCTTCTTTTTTCAGCAAAATTGAAATCTGTACTTTTCGCTAAGAAGCGCAACGCGAACATTACTGAAAAAGTAAAAAATATTATTTTTTGTGTATGAAGCACATAACGTTATATCATAAGTTATAAATTATACACCCTACTTCGGATATTTTTTAAGATGGCTCTTCCTGAAATTAAAAGGAGAAATTCGTGATTTTTTGGAACAATGTATTCTAGTCTTAAAGATGCAATTCGCAAAACACTTTTTATAACATCAGTTTGGAGGATGTCGACCCATCTGAATTATGCACACTAGTCAAACATGCCTCTGCTATTGGTGCTCGTGCGTGCTCATATTCAATACATGCTCCTATATAGTTTGAAGGAAACAGAAGATGATCAGCAAAACCGTCTGGAGGAAGATTTTTAAATACGTATCTTAATACTTGAAAGCAGAGTTCAAATCAAACAGAAAAAGTAACAAAAGTGCACTTACCAAGTAATGATACGGTAAAATCTTTTAGCGTTTTCGCAATCTTTACCTGCAAATCTACGTGCCGTGCATTTGGAGAGGTCTCGTAAACAACGTGGCGCGGGTGTACAACTATTTACTTAGGAACGTTACATTTCAACTGCAAATGTATACATACATATGTATTGGGAGGATTTCTTTAGCATCTACTCAATGGATATGAACACGGATATATTTTAAGAGTATAAACTTTTAAAAAATTGACTTTTATTACAAAATTTGACGTATACTCATTACTCAAAGCGATAACTAAATTTTTTAACGACACCTCAACATATTTACTTTTATTTATTTATGCACACAAACAAATTTTAAACTATAAAGAGAATGTTCACGATCCGTACAAAGGTACTGCTCGTTGCTAGAGAAATCTCGTCTATCATATCAGTGACTGAAAAAGTGGTCATCGATAAGTGGTTTCTTTCTCTTCTTCTGTGTAAATAAATCACTAATACTCGTGATTTTGTACTGTGATGTATATAGGTACAAAAGTTATCCAGTATGTGCGCCGAAGCTAGCACTGCGCCTATCCCTGCGAAATACGAGTAGCATATGTAGCGCCATTTTGGCGACAAAGGGATTAAACACACTCAAGCAACACGAGTTGGACTTTATATTGATTGTCGGGTAGTAAGATATAACTTATCTCAGTTACTCGTATAATACAATTCACTTTGTAGTATCATCTCTATAAAGGCTTGTAGTGTCAGATCTATTTGGCATCTATGTTGAAAGCATACGTACGAGTATGTTTACCACATTCTTCCATTACTAACATCAAATTGAATCGATCGATGTATTATTTTAGCACGTAGTTTTATATAATTTATATTTTGTTATTATAATTTATCTTGAACAAAAAACATAACTTTAAAAAGATATGAAGTATTTTCCACGACAAAATCATATTATAACAGATGCTTCTTAGGCATTTATAAAAAAGTAGCACGATATCTTATGGACGTTTATTTACGGACATTTATTCACAGACGTTTATTTACAGACGTTTATTTACGGACGTTTTATTCACAAGCGTCAGTACAGAAACACTGACGGAACGGTACGTAATGCAGCCATTTGTATGGTTTAATGCTTGTAGTTTTCACACCGTAGCTTTGCTTCTCGCTTGTATAAGGACTTGTGGATTGGAGAGCGTTTTATACACTCGTCAATGTTGTTAATGTCCAGTAAATTGCGAAAATTATTTATATTATGCCATGTTTATTACCTAACGATGTAATTTACATACAAACATGTCAAAAGTTAATAAAAATTTAACCTGTGTATGTCGAATTATTAAATTTACACGCGCTGTACATAATTTTTTTGATTATTTTTGTAATCTAAACTACAATATTATCGTTGCCTAACCGCTGTTGTTTTAATACAGCCTTAAATTTCCTTATACGAACGGCAACGACATAGAGTTGCAATTTAATGTAGTGCAGGGTTTAAGTTACGTACCTATGGGGACTAATTCCGCTATCTACAGTGTTAGTTAGATACCTACATTATCCTGACTTTAGTGTTTCTTTACAAAACTTTTTGGTTTTCATATATTATCGTATGTACATGTGCCTACTTATCTTAGCTTAGACGAATACAGACGCGCTATTGTGTTAATTTCATAAAAACGAAATCTGAATTTAAAGATTCACAGGATAAATATTCTACAATGACTTTAAAAAATACAATCTAAATTGCATCAATGATCTTATCACATTTGATTAAAATCTCTCAATAACAAAATTGTACTTAATTTGAATCTAAATTTATAAAATTCGTATTACGAATGACGCATAGTGACGCAGTTGATGAAGCGCATATCGGATCGCATGACGTCATCGGAGACTAAAGTAAAAAATTGTGATGTATTTTGTCCGTCATACGATCTCGAATCTAATATAGGTGACAATATAGGTAATATATGTTTGTACATGGTGTTGATATGACCATCGATTAATATAAATAGAAACATGGTATCTAACCACGGCAAGAAAGCGATTTAAGGCGAAAATGACGCAGGCGAATTTCATAACTTTTCTGCTTGATAGAAGAATCTTTCGGTTTTTTCCTCTGATTCTTACAGATCAGTGTTCAAAGGCGAAGAGAGAGGAAAAAAAAATAATTTCTAAAACGCACTTTATATGAAAATGTCCCATTTGTTATCCGTTACGGCAAACTTGGAAAAACACAAAGGCCTATGGCATTGAAGTTGATATAAATAAGCCCTTAATGAGCTGCCTTGATAAGATGAGGCCTTATCTCAAATTGGGATTCTGTTTGCGTCGATAATAGACTGTCTTATCTATCTTAGGAGCTTGGCTCCTAATTTTACTGACAGGAAATACAAGTTTAGGTAAATCAGGATAAGAGAAGCTACTGCTCTTTAAGATTATCTGCAGATAATGAGCTGATGGAAATTTCTGGAATTATTTAAACGATTAACGAGAGTGAAAACTTAAATTTCTAAGGGTGATTAGAAAAGGTGGGATCCGATAGTTTGAACATATAGAAATAACGGTAGATAAAAGTAGAACGAAACAGATATATGGTGTGATATGAATGATTGTATGATATATATTGAGGAATGAAAAAGAAGCAAGTTAGGTCTGTTAAGATAGAGATATATAGTATTCTATTATCCCTGTCATATCATACATGCTCGCCAATTTCGGAGACTTTATATTTGTTGTTTAGTCATATTTTCTCAATTGAAAATCTTAAAACCCTAGCAAACGGTTAAAGATGATTTATTCTACCACACCCCGGTATGAAATATGCGTGCCAGCGACTCTACCCTTTCATCTGGTGAATACCTTATATAGAGGCTTTATCACGGTTAATGAGTGCGCTCTGCATAGATTCATAACTTTAAAGCATTATTTTCTTACAGAATTTGAAGTGTAAGTGTAACGAAGGAATAATGGGAATGGCAGAGGAGTCTAGAACACATTGCGCATATTCTTCATTCTGCGCTCTATTCTCACAGTGCGTATACACGACCGATTCCTAGCGTGGTGATATATAATGAAATATATTACTTGTTATTTATACTTAAAACACTCTTGAAACTTGAACTCATTTACATTTTGTTTAGTTCTTAAGTTATTTTATAGCCGTCGAAGGTACGGACGGCATCAAGTTGGACAAGCCTTCGGCAAACAGGCATAATATTGCATAAATCCATTTACGGCGTGCCGGTCGTTTTTTGTGTCGGCGACTTTATTTAAGGCGACGTTTTGAATTTAATTTTGAATTAAATAAGTTTGATATAAGCAATTGGAAGCCATATGGAAGCGATAAGGTCAGGATTTAAGAGTATTTGAAATCAGAAAAAACATAAACGCGAATTATATGCTAGATGAAGCACGTGATGTTACGTAACCCGTATGCCGGGTAACGTAATTTTAAAATCCGAAGACCCGGTTACTAACGGGTTTTCGGATTTTAAAATTTTCTAAAAGAATCAACCTATGCGGATATTATATTTCATAATCGCATAGGTTGACTCCTTTAGAGCATAAAGAAGTAAATGATATTATCAATTTATGGTTGGAGCAAGGGATGGTTTGGCCCTTGAACTCCGAACACGCGAGTAAGATAGTCGTAGTCAAAAAGAAAGATGGCACCGTTCGATTATGTGTAGATTATCGGAAATTAAATTCCTTTATCTTCAGGCCTCTCTCGCCTTTACCGTTAATTGGAGATCAAATAGACGCGTTAGTTGAAAGAGTATATTTTACTGTGGTTGATTTAAGAAATGAATTCTTCAGCTGCCTATTGATGAAAGTAGTCGGAAATACACATCTTTTGTGACGGCCTACGGTCAATAAGAATTTTTAAAATTATATTTTCGATTAAGCTTTATTTCAGCAATATATAAATATATTTTTTTAAGAAATGTTGAAGATAGAACTCTGGTTATATAATTATAGCTAAAATTATTTAAAGGAAGTTTTTAAAAAGTTAAAATTTTCTACCGAGCTCGCAGCTAATGTATGTTACACATGCTCACGACGTCCTTGATCGCTGTGGTCCGAGACGATCTCCAATTTTTACCCAATATTGGTGTATTTGATTTATTTATTTCTTACTTATTTTAAACTACTTCAACAGTTTCATCACATCGATCAGTCAGTTTTCAGCACTCTTCTTTAAATTAGTTAAACGCTTTCTAGAACATCTGGCCACAGTCGGCCACAGCATGTTTCACACATAAAAGAAAAACAAACAATAACTTAACAATAATTTAAATCTATCTTTACCATCTTACATAAACATGATGTAAAATGTAGTTTCTTACAGACACACGCACACACACATACACTTTCTTACAAATTTCAAAAATATTTCACCACTTAGAGAAATAGCCTACATGCAGAATGTTGTAAAATGTATGTTATATCTCATAAATCTTAAATGTGATATTAAATTAGCAAATTAATTTATTGCTTAGTATGAAAGATGCAATTAGTTTTAAACTATTTGCTATAGGTTTAACGAGATAGGTTCAATTATATCAAGAGAGTGACTATCGCAGAAATTAGCATTAATTGAAATTCAAAGTAATCAAATTGTAAGTTCGACCCGTATACGGAGAATGGTCCCGTCATGGGTCTCGATATCTACCATGACTGAAGCATGGAATTATAAAGTTTGTCCAATTTCTCTCCAGTGCAATTTCATAAATATTCATGTTTTAAAAATATTAATTTCTTAGGTTATTTATATGTACATTTGTGTGTGTTAGCGTTGTGATATGTTAAGTATAATATTTATTACTAGTGTAACGTTGGAGCGTGGTGTTTAAGCACTAATATTCTATTTAAATTGAAAATTCTGTATTTATAGTACGCGAATTGTGGAAAGATTTACGGTAAGACATTTCGGTCACGATTTGCTTAAACGGGATCAATTTTCGTTGACCCCCATTTGCACCGCATGCATTCCCCATTGTTGTTTTTGCTGATAGGGTTTCTTTTGCTGTTCAGAACTCATCCCTAGGGAATATACACACTACTTTGGCAATAATCTATTTAAGAAAAGATTGGTTAGTATTCTGTTTCAAAAACCTGCTAAAAGCTTATAGCATAGCAGCTGTTATAATGAAATTAGCTATCTGTTTAATAACCAATTATAAGAAATTATAGGTTAAATAATTTCCTACATAACTGGGTATTAGCAGTTAATAACCAATTAGATATAAGAAATTATTGTAGGTTATAATTATAAACGGTAGATGAGTGCGTAGAACAAGCAGTCATCTCATAAACTATCAGCGTCAAAACGAAATATGTATAAACAATTTTTTTATTGTAAGTTTTATTAGCATCATATCTACTTATTTATTGAAACAAACATAACATCACGCCGGTAATCCCCGAAGGGGTAGGCAGAGGAGTATAATACAGTCCCACGTTTAACGACTTACGTTTACGTGCCATGGAATAGGTGGTTAGCCTATCAAAACAATTCATAAAATACTCCTTCATAATAGATCATAATCTAAACAAATCGACCGAGTGCTATTACCTATTTTTTCTTCTTTGAGACTGTACAACGTCGAGTTATCAAGTTGTATTTCTAAAGCATCATATTACACAAATCCATTCACTGTTCGCTCGGACTCCCTTTGTGTACGGAGACCAGCTTAAGGCGATGCTCTTACTGTGGGCGGAAATAAAGAATACAATATTGTTACGGAGGTGGTAAAAACATCAAATTACCATGGCTTTAAGGTGGTAAAACATGTGTACGATTCTTCCGAGTAGTACTACAGTAATATTTCCCGAGAATTTACCGGAAAACATTTTTTTATTTAAAGTACTTGAGTTTCGATCTGAAAGGCACAGTTGCGGATTAACGTGTACTGAACGCAATCCTTTAATTTTTTGGATTTGCAATTACTTTGCAATTAGCCTTGAATTGGACGTTTACTATATTCTACTATGTTTATCTGCCCTTCGGGTATTGCAGGCGTGATGTTACTTTTTTTTATTTATTTTTTTATAGTGGCCGATTAAGTGGACTTATTATTTATTGGAAGATGTCTTGTACGCTTACATTTTTGCAGTCCTGCTGCTAGTTCTCCGACCCATTTTATCGTTTCACTGTTAAACACGAGTGCCCTCTCAAAAGTGGCTTATGGCCATAGTTTGCCACGTTGGCCAAGTGATTTCGACCCTGTTAACATTTTCTATTTTCTTTCATTGCTATAACAAGCGATGTTTAATCTTAAAACGTAAATTTTTGTAAAGAGCTGCGTGTCATAGATTTGAATCCAGGACCCACAGAGTGAGAGGCAAAATTTTAAACCCACTAGGCTTTCATTGATATTGCACTGCCATATATATAAATTAGTACCAATAGTCTTAGCAAATAATGCTAACAGAATTGAACGATACTAACAGTCTTCCTCATGCAGTTCCGTTGCTACACTGTTTCGTTGTTTCAATGAAATAATGAGTTATGTTTATACAAAATATTATAAATATAATATGCTTCTGATGTATACATACCACACTATTCTACGACACATACCAACCCTGCTATCGCCTAAGGGATGAAGCCCATATCGCTCGTTACAACGTAGATTAGGGAACGAGGGTTAGAAAACAGGATACGAGCTTCGTATGCGTTTGACAATGCTTAAGTACGGTGATGTCAGCTCCTATCCCATGAGAGGTATAACATAACTAGTAAAAAGTAAAAGCACTTTATTCTTCTGTGTACACCTTCGGAGAAATACAAGCGTGATGTTATGTTAAATATTATCATAAGTAAATAACAATATCCTTTTTTTTTCTTCATTAATCAAGTATTCGCCTTTAATCTCCTTTTAAACTAAATACCATCAAAGTAGAAATGCAATTTCGTCTGCTTCCAGAAAAGCTGGTTAATTTTTCTCGCATTAAACATTCGCTTTGTCCCGTTTCTATTTAAGTTTCAGAGCTGTCTCACTGTGAGCACATGATCAACATGCGATGAATGGTGTTTTAAGTCACCTTAAAATATTATAATAAATAAATTGGAACACTTTACATATACATATGTATGCGCAAAATCACTTGGATTGAAACACTTTACATATATCTGAACCCTAATCATGTGGAGACTGTATTATGTTAACCAAACAAATAATATACATATAGGTATGCGTGGGTGCGTGCTTGCCTGCGTGCGTGCTTGCCTGCGTGCGTGCGGGCGTGTGTACTGTGTGTACGAGTATGTAAATGAATAAAACTTTAAACATAAGAAACTTGAAATTTATCTATGTATTAATGTGTCCGTAGATTATTTCCAGCTGACCTCCCCTATCGCGACTGCACAACAGTGGAACCGGAGACAAACGTCCACTTTCGTTTTTTTGTAATTGGGTTTGTGGGTCATGTTTTCGTTATTCGCTAACGAATATGTTGTAAAAGTTTTTGTAAAAGAATTTTCGCAGTCGTTCATTTCGAGGGCCCGAACTCAATACGAGTGCGCGTTTTGCTTGTTTTAATCATATAATAAGGGCTCCGTTAGCGAGTAGTGTTTTCAGGGTTCGTAATGCGAGAATTAATGTAAAAAATATATCGCTAACATACTAGTAATACTTACATAAGATTCTGAAACCATACTTGAATCTTTATTATATAAAATTAATTTTTTTTTCAAATATTTTCTACGTGTGGGTTGTAGCGGCATAAATTTAGAAGTATTTTGCTTTTGACTATGTGGAATACTTCTGGGATTTTCCCTTTTCATAATCCCTCAAGACTTCCAAAATGCAAGTGAAGGACCATTATGTATTTCACTATCATGATCTTTGTTTCTTTATATGTGATAGTGTTGATTTATTTCTATCTATATAAAATCATACATTGACTTTTTCTGTCCATCTTGATGCTGACATTATATTATATATTAAGTTAAACTTATTTATTAAGTAAATACCTCGGTAATGTTATTCTTATATACACGTTTACCTCTCTCTGATTTCATCTGGGTGCCTAGTACACCGCCATCAGTTGTACATCTAAATTATTATAACCATTGCGCATTTTGAAATAAATTTCCTCAATACTAGATCGACGTTCATAGATTTCGTTATAGAAATTTAAATCAATAATAATTCAGTAATAATAATAGTGTAAGTATATACTTTGGTTGTATCGTCTTCAGAGTTAGTCCTTCACAATTACTTCTTTAAAGATGTAAAACAAATGTTTAAATCACCCGTAATTTCACATATACATGACAAAAAACATTCTTAGCACCAACTAGTACATTTTTCATTTCAAAGTGAATCTCGTATTATATTTAAAACGCAGCAAATCCGGTTTCAATGCTGAATTTCAACTGAAACATCGCTATTCCTGCTCGAAGGTAACATGACACAACACCCGAGGATCTATATAGTATTCCATACATATTTAATCGAAGCATCCGTTTTACTGCTTCTATTGTCTAGAGTACTGCACAAAACCTGTATACATTATTGATGCTGGCGTCTCTCAGACTTGCCTCCTCTTATTCCCAAATCTATATAATATTATTGACGGCTGCCCGCAATCACTGTCTCTCTTCTGATATATTGAGTAGAGGATCCGCACGTGAGCTGAAGATCTAGCAGGTGAATTGACACAAGTACACCAAATTGAGGCGTTAACGAGCAATTTTATTATTTTCCAGTATTACACTTGGAGATATAAGGTTACAATTATTTAGTTATAGAGGCATTTAGCGGGCAGCTTTACTAGTTTTCAGTACAACTTTAGGAGGTATGAGTTTACAATTATTGAGATAGGTTACTTTCTAAGAAGTAATACGTAGGTATTTACTCTATACTTCTTTGTACCTTCATATATACCCACATGTTATAACATGAATGTAATTATAACGCATGAAAAGATACAGCAGTCTATGTTATTGAATATTTTTAGAAGATATTATTTAATAAAATAAAGTGAATGAAACTTATATTGGTGCTTAGTCTACGATGTGTATTAAAAAAATATCAATGGTTATTGCAATTTATATAGGTAAAAATAAAATAATAATACACACATAATTTCAATTAATTACTTTAAAGAACTTTAAATTTTTACCCATGATTATAACTTTATCAGCTTAGATCCCTTAGTCATCCTGATTTTATTTTATTTATTATTTATTTATTTACTATTTCCATAGCTTACAACTAACATTACAGGTAATATCCCAATACGTTAGTAGTAGTAGTAGTTAGTAGATAAAATAGAGTATACTAATTAAGTCAATTAAGCAAATGCACAACGTTATTTAAATTTAATTCGAAAAGAATGACTAATAATCTATTTTTACTAGTTGTATAACGCTTTCGTAAAATACTGGAATTATTTTTTACTAAGATTTTTATAACTATGTCAATTTCTGTCACAGATGCAATCATGCTTTCTCTTCCCGTTTCAGAATTAAAACTTATAATTTTTAGTCACTTCAATTCAATTATTTCAAAGTCAGGATTTATAATTGTCATAAAAATAAATTCAGATTAATTGCTTAGATATTACAACAGGTAAAACTTCGTAAGTTTTTGGTGACAATTGTTCAAATTTACTATTTTATATATTACTAAATTTACTAAATTAATTTACTAAATTTACTACTATACTATTAACTAGAAAATTATATGTAAATATTTACTTAATGCATATGATACAAACACAGAAAGTTGTACTTAATATAGCAACAACTTATTAATAATTTCTGTATCTACCACGCTCACATACTTAACTCATTGCCGGGCTCAATTGATATGATAAATTTTACTTTAGAATACCTCATTCCCGAGTTAAAATACAAAAAAAATATTTATCTACGTTTGAAGCATTTCTCATAAACGAGCATATATCGTGATAAGCAATAGAATCACCAGCGCAGCCATGTTATTACTAGAAATTTTTTATCATTAAATTTTAAAACTTCTTTCACCCCTCTATTCTACAGGTCTCAATGGTCTGCAACAGTTCACAAATAATCTTATTAATCTCTTTCTCACTCCTTAATCTTTTCCATGTCTCTCGGGCGCACCCGCCCACAATATAACCCCGTATGTTTTATCCAGGTGTACGTGCCTAAAGAAACATCTTCCCAAATTTGAATTGACGTGTCACAGATAACGACGCAATAAATTTTTACATGGGAAATAGAAAGACACCAAAAGATATGTGGAATCGGTATAATTTTTATCACGCGACGTATAAGGGTGTAACACAGTAATGTTTCTTATATTTTTATTAAGGTTTTTTCTGATTTTGTTGGATGCGAAGAACTGAAAGTCGAGCTCAATGGCGTGCAATTGAACGGAAATGAGCTGATAATATTGATGATGATGATGAATTTGATTAATGCGTGTTTTATTTCATATGTATAAACAGTTAGTAGACAGTTAAGTCTGCGATCTGTGTAATTAGACGATAATTAGACTAATAAGACTTCCTTACGTCACGTTGCCAGGCAAACTACTAAATAAGTAAGTTTCTCCACGTTGTTCCACTGTGGACCGGTGGACATAAGGCTCTGTAGCAAACATTTAGGTATTTAGT
>DWFV01001248.1:0-11596 GCA_018246775.1 Parelbella machaon machaon
GTGTGGGTACAGATAAAAAAGAAACATGATGATTTTTTTTATGTGGCGCCATATTTTTTTATTCAGCCAATTACTTATATAAATACGAGAAAAGATAAAGATTTTCTCCAATTATATAATATTTAATCTGTAAAATTTTGAGTATTTTTCAGGATGCAAACTGTTGAAAAATGTTTAACGTAACATCACGCCTGTATTCCTTGAAGGGGTAGGCAGAGGAGTGTAGTACACTCCCACATTTCACCAGTTAAAAATTCTTACTTTCAGTTAAAATGATTTAATTTTCTAAAATAGCAATATTGTTTCAAAAATTAAAATTGTCTATCTTATTTTATACCATAATGAGTTATTTAAACATAATTAATTAAGAGTATTTAGATAAATGTAACTTACATACTGCCCTTATACATGTAACTTAGTAACTGATGCCGCATCATAACAAACCGAAAGTTGTTATAAAGCGACAAAATCTCAAAACATAATCAGTTTTAGTTCGTTTTCAACCATATGTCGCCTGCTCTCCCTTGGGTAGTGTGACACTATCGTATACTTAGAGCACTCTACATTTCACCTACTCTATAACTTATTACCGACACAAGGCTTGTCCGTCCGTGTGTTTAACACGATTTTATATCATTTTATATCGTCATTTACTTGTAAACGGTTCCGCTGCCGTTGTTACACGACGTTTTGTTACCTTTTTATTGTTATTCTCCGCTTCTTGTTTATATCTTTATGTTTATCGTTGTGTTTACGTAATACAAATTCCATGCGTACGAATCATACTTGCTGTAAACAAGCTATGTAAAAATTATTTTATTATAATACTACAATAGATGGAGCGTTACTACTACAATAGATAGAGTTAATACTACAATAGATAGAGAGTTATCTACTTCAATAAATGGAGCTTAATGAAATGTCATTATATTTTATATTAACTTGCATAACACTGCACAACATAGCGGTGTAAAGATTACAATAAAAAAGTTAAAGGTTAAAGGTGCAAAATGAAAAACATTGTTCAGTAATCGCTAGACATTTTTCTTAAAACTAATTATTTTATTAATTTCTTAATTACTTACAAGCTTTCATATGAACCGTCTGTTTTTAGAATAAAAAGATCATTTTCTTACATGAGCCCACATAACTTTACTTTTTGAAAACCTCCATATTTAGGAAAAAACCCAGCACGTTTGCCACACACCAGTTTTCATACAGAAGAGATCGTCAATAGAACCTCTGAGGGCTATAAATAGGCCTAAGCGCATTACCATGCAACGGTGCTGCCTCCGCCCCGATGTTGGCACGCAGCCAAACACGACGTCGCAGTATTTACTGACGCCGACTGCCTTAAAACATGCCATAACATCACCCCTGTATTTCCTTTAAGGGTTAGGCATAGGCGTGTAGTAATCCCACTTTTTACTAGTTACGTTATAAAGGAGGTAAAAGAGGGTGAGTCTATTGCCATACACCGGGCACAAATGCAGACTCTGTATTACTAATGAGAATTAAATACGCACAAATATCGTGTGTTTTCATTTATTTATTGTAGTTATTACAATTATTATAATAAATCATCCCTCCAGATCCGTACCAGTGGTGCACCGATATGCAAATGTCTAATATATCTGTGCAGACTTATGACTTAAGCACTTTGTGACTTACGACTTATATATATAAATGTATGAAGATATGAACAACGGTATGTACTATTAGACATCATTATTAGTCATACAAGCACGCTGAAAATATAATTTTATTAAAACATAAATTTCTTGGCGACTATCGTATGGACGTTAATTTTGTCATAAAGAAAATGATGTCAGGGGAACACTGACTAATTGACAAAAAGGCTATGAATGAATTTGATGAACCAGTCAGGTTTTCTGAAAATAAGAATTTAATATCATATATATATTTGAGCAGTGTTTTGTCAAACGAGAACGGATCCCTAACGGTGATGGTAGAGAGGGAAGGAGGGGGAGCATGCCTAACGTCAATGCTTCAGCGAGAACACAAATGTCTGTTACAACTAGTGTCCTAGTAAAGTCAAATGTACAACAAATCTCCTGACAGGAAGAGAAGTGGTAAGCTCCATAATCTTCGACGCTATAAACTTTATAAAGAACTCTAAGGTGTGCAGGTTTCCTCACAACATTCTTCATCATCATTATTGAAGAGTAATATTCCATATTCAAAAATACGTTTTTAGTAAAGCGCCGCACAACGGAATTTAAACATAGGAACCCAGAAGTGGCACATTCATTCTAAGCCACTGGGATATCATTATGACTATCGTTATTATAGTAATAATTAAACGCATTTACAATCTCAACTAAGCCTTGTTACTTTAACCTCATATCTTTGCACTAATGTCGTGTTTCGCATTATGACGCAGTACCAAACAACATAATATGGTTAATGGCATAGGAATTATTACACTGCGTTATTACAATTATTAGATATTAATTACATATTATTAATTAAGTGTTATTATCATGTGCCTTACAGTTTAGACAGAGCAAGGAGTTTCAAATATATGTATCCTTAGAGACCTGACGCGCTTCAACATTCATAACTTTCTTAAACATACATGAAATAAAAGAATATAAAGTATTTATTGTTAAATATCAGTAATAATAATGAAATTTAATTTTATAGTGTAATTTTAGTATTTAGAATATTATTGTTATATAATTTCATTGTAATTGTGCTTGTTGTTGAAGTAAAATGCAGCATCATCAATATTTATCCACGGTAGATACAATTTATATGATATTCTGACGGCCATGTGTGATTTGTCCGAAAATATTTCTATTATTATATCATCAGGTTCGTCGAATTAAAATAGCCTACTATTTCAAAAATTTTAATCAACTAGACAGTATAAAAATAAACTAAAAATAACTTGACCCAAATTTTTATGATGCGCTATGCAATAGTCGATGCACGATCGCTTCCGATGCAATTTTCTTTATAAAACATTTCGAATCCCGCTGACAGATGGCCGCCATCTTGTGCGCCATTTCGGCGCGCCATTTTTGGACGCCATATTGAATTCATCTAAACACCGATCGATGTGCAACTCAAATGAATTATTTAAATTATATTTGTGAAAGGGATTGCTTAAGCGTAAGAGGAAGATATTTTTCACAAACGAGAGGAAATGTTAAGAAATTAGTACACTGTTCTGTAAACTAATGTACGTGATTTTTCTTTTCATATTATATTAATATTTAATGTCTGAAATCGTTTGAGGTATTTCTGTTCATAACTGTTTTAATTTATATTTAAGTTTATATTAATACACTAATTAGGGCTTTTCAATTACACATTTTACGCTTACGGCGCTAATCTGAAATCGTTTACAGTATTGTCAGCGCTAATTTCGAATTGGATGCAGTTACAAAATTAACATGAAACGTAATGTATCTTCCTTTTTCTATTTCTATGCTCGTTTTCACAGTTTAAACTATAACTTTGGTGCATTTAATAATAAATTTCATCAAAATGAATTCATTCGCTTTAACCTCATAAAGTTATTGTTTGACCGGTAAAAGATGATGGACCTGTGAAGGACGGAGAGCGACGATATGTATTATAACATATAATGAGACTAACCACTAACAATGTCGGATATGACTAAACGGGTACGAATCCGGCGCCCCTGAAGCCCGTATCCTGAAATAATTCTCAGCGCTGCAACGCACATGTGCGTAACTGTACACCGCTTGCGTAAGCATCAGCATTTCCATTGTCGGCCACAGACATCGCAACCACAGCCAGCTTTACATATGCTGATTAAAACTTCAGTTGTAATTCACAATAACCATATGATATAAATATATGATATAGCCTTTCTCATTCTATTTAGGTGATTAAAGTACAACAGGGGAGTGATAGAGGCGTTGTGATGATGATGATATAACCACGTAATGCCTAATATATCTGTCGTTGCAGACCTGCCTTGTTTCTTCCACATTTATCAATCTCTTCATACATGCACGCCGGTTTCGTAGACTTCCAACTCTCTTATCAGTCAGAACTGGAAATATTTGGTCGAGAAATGTAGGTGAGACTTGATCTATCTGTTTTGGTCAATATTATTCTGTCTTCTTTCTACTCTTAGTGTATCTCTCTTTCAACCGCTAGTATTCTATCTCCTTTTTATTATAGTTGTCTCTCTTTCCCTGTGTAGTGTGACCAGCTGTGCCGTATCGTGTCCAAATGGAAACGCGCAACGGGAGATAAACTATGAAAATGGGTCAACCCAATGCTTTCTGCGCTGACGTTTGATTCATTTTTACGTCTTTTTTAACGTCTTTTTCAACTTGTACTCCCCGACGTTGTGTTAATTAACCGCTGTTTTCATACTTTTGGCGGTTTTTTGTTATAACCGTATTTTTCTTAACGGATAGCTTATATTTATGCGGTACATTAGCAATAAGAAGATAGCCATCGTGAATTTATTGTGAAAGAATTATAAATATATTTTTCCATTGCCTTACTGTATCTAGTTTAAAAAGTGTGGTAAATTGATAGACAAACTGAGAAAACTATGTTTTAATATTTCTCCGAAGTACTTCCTCTTAAAGACAGATCCTTGATCACAGACAGACGTTCAACTTTATCTGATATTAAATTATATTTCTACCAAATACTGTATATCTCACTTCTTATGTTTTTATTCAGTGCTATAGTGTTTAGGTTTATTTTTTATGAGACGAGATACCTACTATTTAATAATACTGTATCTTCTTGGTTACTGTTTCGTTCTGTAACACAACAATAAAACATAAAGCTTATCTCATATTTGACATACTTCTTAAATACTTTATGTTCTTGATTATTATTTTATACTGTAATATATTGATAGAGCTAACATGCTACATGGTAATATAATAACATTGATATAAGCGACCAAAAACAAACGTTAGTTCAGAAATAAACACAAGATCAATGCATTTTCCTTATCTGCCTACATCCAGGTCAGTTCCTCATGGTTATCGGTAGCATATTAATTGAACATGATAAGGTCAATCATACTTTTTCATCATCTTGTTTGTAGATAAACTTTTTATTATATCATCACACCAGGCCTTTAACGGAATACGCAGAGAGCATCGAGTGCAAATATATCTGTCCTCGCGGACCACGGGTTCCTACCTTCGTCACTTTCTTGAAAACGCACGTCAGTTACGGAAACTGATAATTCCTCTACGGCAGATCTAATTTAATTTAATAGACTAGCTAAATTCGTTACGAAATTTCAAAAGGAAAAAGAGAATGTGTTATGGTTTAAAGGTTTCAAATTGATGACTTCTACGACTTTTCAGGATAATCCCAAACAATAGATATACCTACAATTGAATTGTTTTTCCTTCTTTACGTCATTAGATACAGATCACAAACGCCACTTTTATACATATATGTATTATTATTTTTATCAAAATAACACCCTTATATGGATGTTAATTTTTAAATTACACTCAACCTTATTTCACGGTGTCACTTAACATCTATATACAGATGAGGTCCCAAATTAAAAAATTACACATTGGATTCCAAGAAGGCAGATTGCTTTTGGGTAACAATAAAATGGCCACGATTCTTGATAATCGAGCTTAATGTGGCCGCGCCTTACGCGATGTCCGTGACGAAGTGTGAATAAAGACGTTTACTGTGGAGTGACCTTAATTCAATTCAAAAATGGAATGCCTATATACATTTTTTAATAGATGCCAAACAATCACGTAGCCAGCTTCGCTTAGGAACTAATTACCTAACATTTAAAATTCGAATCGTTCACACTAATAAAAAAACGATTAATTTTTTTCAATATCAAGGTTAATATACTTTTTCTAATTATATTACAATTGTTGCAATTAGAAAAAGGGCAAAAACAAGCCACAAAAATTATTACAGCTTAATCTATTACTATTAATAGGAGGATACTTTTATGCTGTCGGTCTGTTCGTACATTGTATGTAAGTTTATATATTTAGGATGCTCTTCGTGCAGTCTATAATACACGTAGGTACTTACATACATATAAAAGGAAAAAAATATAGATTTGTTTTTGTTGCGGTTGTAAATTTACCTGTAACAATGATTAAAAATATTATTAGCATACATACATATGATAGAGAAAAATGTAATGTAGAGTTTTTTGAAATAATAATATCTCGGAACATTCCTTTAATGTAGTCAGGTTTTCATCTGCCATTCCCTTGTAGTCCTTAGTATAATGTTTTATAAAACGTAATTAACTTAGTAATGTATGATAGACATACATATTTTTAAAAGCCTTTACATGTTTCCAGCCCCTTTATCGAACCACTATGTATTAGACACGGTTTCCTCTCAGTATGATTAATGTTAAAGCCATAGTCTGCCACGCTGACCGAGTGCAGATTAACAGACTTCACAACCCTTAGAACATGTTACGAACAACTCTAAAATGAGCAACAACATGTCCCATAAAAGGTTTTACGTGTGGTTTCATTATTTTTTTAACAACACGTTCCGCGTTACGAGCACAACCAACGACCTCTTTAAGAGGTCAAGTTTGACGCTAAAATTGGTACGACGAATTGGGTTTTGAACTTTTGATATAATTTGAAGTGATTAACAATTTTAAATTCGTAAATTTAAACAACAATTTAATTTTTAATTTAATGAATACATCGTTATTATTTAAAAAAAACATGGCGCCAAAATTTATAAATACATTAATATTTTTTATGGAAATAAATATACTATATCTTTATTTATGCTACTGTATTATCTACAATAATAAACCTTAGCGGTAAAAGCTCTGAATTATTCAATATCTAAACATACATATTAATCAATAGAAGATGAAACTGGATAAATCCAGTTTTACGTTTTAAATGATAATATCCAACATTTATTGAAAACCATTGTAAGAATCCCAACTTTCTAAAGCACATACCAGAACTTCATTATGGAGCTAAACTTAAACAAATACATGAAATTATACGGGGAAATTGGGCCAGAGAGCCAGGGAAGAAAAAATTGGCACTCAAACGTGGAAATAGCACAAATATTTATATTAGGTAATTTGTTTAGAGAAACTGGATTCATTCGGCCGGTCGTTGACTTCCACTTAATATTGACAGCGTAAAAAAAACGAAATGAGAGCACTTCCAATCGGTGCTGTTTTGTTGATCCACTTTTGTCGAATTGCCAGAAGGGATTTTTTCCTGTGTAGCGATGTATTTATTCTGTTCGGCCAGTGTCTGTTTTATTACAATAAGCAATTTATAAATACTTGTACTCTATATGTCTGCCTGGCAGAATTTTAATTCTACGATTGTTAGAAAAGAAGTAGCGGTTTTAAAGATTGTTGTGAGTTGAAATCTGACTTACACTGTTTTATAAAAATATGGTTTTCAGTTATAAATCTGTATCTCCCTGGAGAGGTGGGCAAAGAAGCATGGTACACTGCCACGATGGGATAGGGACCACGTATCTTCTTGAAATAGAGAACCAGGTCCGGACAAGAATTCAGACTACGGGTGTTGCTACTGGAAATTTCAAGTTAGAAATATACATCTTTGCCCGACTCGGGGATCGAACCCTAACACTTATTCTATATTCAGATTTTATAGAATAATGTCAAGGTATTCTATTTAAGAGATATATTTAAAAACGAAACAAATATTTATATTTGCAGCCTTCAAGAGTTAGCTCTGAATAAATGACTGGTTGATGATAAAGAGATATTAAAAAGACATATATTGATCAAAGTCAACATCCCACACGCAATACTCATTTATATTTATGGCGTGGGTGTTGTTTTTAATGGTCATGCAAAGTTTTTGCAATCAAATTATTACTTGGTCAGGTGAGGTTCTTTACGAAGCAGACCAGGTTATAGAATGCCAAATATCTGTATCCTCACAAACCTGACGAGCCTCTACATATACCCACACTGTTTCGAGGACTTCTAACTCCCCATCAGTCCTCCTCATCAGTATCTGTCCTATCCAAACAATAATACAATATAGTTTTATAAAATTGCAAATTAATTTTTTTCACGCCAGTAGCCTATCAATTGGACCGTAGTACAATTTAGCGCTGCAAAATCTAGGTGTAACCGATTTATAACGCGTCTAGACCTATTTCCTGCGGGTATTACTCTTCGGGAATGTATCGACTGGCTCAGTAAAAACATAAACAGACGCGATGCGGCTCGGGCAGCTCATTATCATCGCTAAAAATTTCTTCGTAAATTAAAACACAATAGCATCATTATTGGTAGAAAATAAACATTTTTTTAAGCAGTAAATAAAATAACTTTGTCTATGACATAGGACATGTATCAAAGTATATTTGAATCAAATGGCGGCAAATAGCTATGAAATAACAGATTAAATATCTATGGCCAAAAGCCGTAGAGGCAATTAATACCGACAAATGACAATAAATACGCTAGTATGTTTGTAATTGTCTCCAAAATTTTAATTTATGTTATTAAGAATCGTACATACATGGAACCAATTTTTGAGAGGTTATTATGATAACCTTTATTCGGCACAGTTAAAAGGATTTCTTGAGGTCATTCACAGATATATTTACACATAATTATGCCAAATGCAAGAGTTTTTTTTGTTCATTTTCCCTATTTATAAAGGTTTAATATACGGCTAAATTTGTAAAACGCTAGCCGCAGCCGCAAATCGTACACGCAAGCCGCATTAAAATTCTATTACAGCGAAGTGGATAGCGTTGAAACCAATTTCCTGTAATGTTAGCAGTTGATATATTGAGACGTAAACACTCCGCTCTATTAGCTATCTGGGTTGCCAGTTGATTCGCACCTGAGCTAATGGTCGGGAGTTAAATTATGGGGATTCACTGTGTGGGTATGTAATAATATGTGGAATTCATGTTTATCTAATTTTTTCTCTTTCTTTTGAGATAAGTTTATTTACGTTTATGGAATGCTTAATTCACATGTCAATAATCTTATCTTCATATAGGCTAAATTAGCTCTATATCGTAATAGCCTCATTTCGTTTTTCCAAAACAACAATTTATTGATGCTGTGTAAATTTCTATTACATCGTATAACTAAGCTATCAATTTATGACAAGTTTATCCAGATTAATCTTACACTCAAATATAAAAACAAATGTTGGTATTTAATATTAGTTATTAACAAATTATTATCTACTATTTAAAAAATGTTCATAAAAACTTACAAAAAACATTCTGCTTAGCTACATTCAAATGACTCTGTATCAATTATCTGTCTGTTATCATCATTATGTATTCTCAATATACTCGATATAGCAACAAAGACATATTCACAACAACTGAGCTTTAAATTATGAAAGAATTAAAAACTATTTCATCTCAAATATCCTTCAAAATATTCTATATTTAATAGTGAAACCATTACCTCATTGCTATATTTGTATATACAACCGATACAGTGTTATGCTGGTGACAGATTTACAACCGGAACAACGAAACGAACAGTTGCATTATCGGAGCGATGTTGTTTCAAAAAATACAAACAACCGGTGTTTCGTGAAACGTAACTTTTTACTACGAATTACGTCATTGGAATAATGTTTTTAAATAATACAGAGAAATGTTAACAGTTGTCGGTCTATTACCTGTGCGCATGCGCCATTGTCCGTGGTTAATGGCCCGGCAAATGTAGACACATTACTGACGTTTATTTGGAGCTAGTGTGACCGTACACGTGAAAGAAAAAAAATTCAAATTATTTAGGCAAAATGCTTTATGTCACTATTACATGTAATAGAATCTAATTATTATTATTCTTATTATAGCGTCGAACCAGTTTTCAATTGGGTAGATAGAAAGCAGGCATTAAGCATTTTAAATAATGTAGTCATATTATTTATTAAGATTTTAAGAATATAATAGAGCATGTATAGTTTATTTATAGTAGCTTTCATAAAGTACTCAATTGTTTCTTTTTTCATTTATTTGACATCGTCGGTGACACAAATGTCTTTTCCTTTTCGGTGAGAGCTCCGAACTACGTCTATTTCGCCAATGACAGTGGCGGAAACGTCAGTTATGTCTAACTACTGTACGACAGACCAAATAAATCGTTTCTTCCGATTTTCTATTTGTTAAATTTTATAAGATTGGTAAAATTTAGGCCTCTGATTGAAAACATACATATGTATGTATATATTTGCACGCTGTTGGTCCAGTCGGTGCAAGCGCACTGCTGATTGAGACGTCCTATATTCGATTCTCGTAATTCGGAGTTAAGTTAATTTTAAAAAACCTAACGTTATACCTGGGAATCTGATGTACAGACACAACAATAATAATAATAAATATTAGGGTCTAAATACACAAGCATTATGGTCACCCATCCGTCATTACAATCACACTTTCCATAATACTACAGTTGTTTGTGATGGTACTCACACATACATACACACAAACAACTCACACATCATTATTGTTTGTATTTACGAGCTGAATGTTACCAATTTGTCGCCAAGTACTTCCGCCAGCTTGGATAGAACTTTTAACGCATTTTAAATTCATAGCTCTCATTATACGTGCATACATCTACAGCGTTAATAAATTTTAGTCCACGTAGGTTTGTTCGTGGTCTGTCACGGATCAAAATTAACCGATTCAATTTTAACAAGTCCGATATATTTTATTATCTTCTTTACTATAAATAAATTTAGATTACAGTTTTTAAATCAGAAATATGCTTTAATATCATTGTTTAATTATCTAATGGTTATAATTTGAGATTTTTTTCTAATTTTTTTATTTGTTTTTTTAATTGATTCGAAATCAAAGGTATTAATCACCGCGAGCGGTTAGTTTTGAGATTGATTTATTAATAAGAATTACTTAATAAATAAATTTGAATTTGAATTTTTTCTTTTAAACGTTTCTAATGTTTGGATACAAGTACCATAAACACCTATCTTTCAATAATTGATGGTAGCTACTATCAAGTCAATGATTATAGAAAATAATTTACTCCAAACAAATGGAGTGGAAAAAACATTACATGAATTGATTAACTTTTACCAAATTGAGTGGAATAACATAACACGCCAGACTTTCTCCTCTACACTTGACACTGATAAGCGAGTTCAGTGATATTGTAATCTTTTCATAATATTTATTACGTGTTGTTACTAATTTTCTTATCTGTGCTGTAATATTGCACAATGAATAAATTATTCTTGTTGTATCGAACTTATTGTGGTCCGAGTGAAAGGCGACAGCAGATACCGATCCTTGTATCGAATGTTCCTTCGCAGATTGCTGCGTAGCGGCTGCTGTAAAGCAGCAATGTATAGATAATAAACATTATTACTATTGCTACATACTAACATATGAATAAAATATAGATAGTTTTGACTCCTTAAAAGAAGCGATAAGAATGCTTAATATGCTTGGTGTGATGTAAAAATATGCTTAGTGTGATGTAACTCCAGCTCCACAATAAATAACTCATAGTATAATATCCTCATACCATGTATGTACTTATTTTAAAAGATGCTTAAGCACACCTATGGAGTTTCTTTCGCCGCTTCTTCTC
>DWFV01001249.1:0-11595 GCA_018246775.1 Parelbella machaon machaon
GTGGAGAAATTCGATTTTGACGATACACAGGCCCTCGTGCAATATTTTGTTATAGCATGGCATGGCACATGCTACCCACCCCACCCATGACACTAGTGTAGCATACAATATACCGTAACATGATACTTCTAGTCCTCGAAAGGGTAGGCAGAGAGAGGGTGTGTAGAACACTCCAAAGTTTCGCCATTTACGTATATATGTTAAATATGTATGAAAATAATATATATAGCGACATCTAGTAGGATCTACGTCAAACTAGATTATAGTATAGAACGTTACAAATAACAATGTTGAGATATGAAACGTAAAAATAAAAATGTACTTTAGTCTGTGGCGAGAACTCTGAAGTTTTATTAATATAACATAATGTAACGGTACATATCAATAAGATTTTAGGTCACTCTAGTTTTTAAATTACATATTAATATCACTTGTATATCGTCAGTGGCGTGCCATTGGAGAGGCCTATGTCAAGCAGTGGACGATGACAGGCTGATAGTGTGTGTGTGTATATCGTCACGTCGCTGTGTGCAACAGTGGAACGATGAAAGGGTTGATTATGATGATTCTTGAACTACAGCCGGTTTATGGACGGCTTTGATTATATTTCAATAAAATTACTGAGCGAAAGCGAAATATTAAGAACATACTTTACGAAAACTATTGCAACTCCCGTTTTACTTTGTTGCTATTGATGGTAATGAACAATTGCTAAGAAAGTATTAACAACAATTTCTGCTCTTTCTCTCTTCTTGTTATTGAATAGATACCATTTAGTTTTAATTGTTTTACTCCGTTACGTAAAATCTATTTCTCATATTATTTAATCAAGGAATTCCTGAAAGACTTCCAAAACTAAAAATGAAGTTAGTTACGGTCTTTTAGAGTAATAAAAACGGACTCTCGAAACTTCAAAGGCCGCTTCCCCATCCAGCAATGTTCCGCTTTCCCATTTCCCAAACACCATAAACGCGTTAACGTTCAGATAGGGTTCCCTTGGATTTGTTAGGCGTTACATTATTAAGCAGGATAAATGTACCATAACACACCCTTGATGCCTAAGGGATAAGGGTATGAACCCTCGCAATAAGAATTCTGAAGACAAGGTTTAAATTTGTCACGTCAATTTCAACAAACAGAATATTAGAAAATAATGGAATAGGACAACGAGTGTAATGAATTAAAATTAAAGCAAAAAGCAAGCATAAAAAAATCATGGCGGTTTTATTTCGGTTGTCTTATTGAACAAATCCGCCGTTAAGGAAGGATTAGGCGTGACAGTGAAACAAACTAATTCCAGGAAGTTAGTGGGTAACGAGTGACGGAAATAATCCATAGTTATCGTGTCTTAAAAATAGCCAGTGGCCAAACAAACCACAAGAAGTATGGATTAAGGCTCCAATTTTGTCCATATATGATTATCTTTGAGAACTAAAAACAACTCAATTTTAAGTAGTACATCAAATTTGAATTGTAAAAAATGTAAAATAAAGAAACAAACACAATATAGAACAATTACGTACTAGAATGGCCAAGGCCTGGTGAGAAGAGTCGAATCAAAAAGAGGAGGGTGACATTCCAGGGAACTGTAAATCAAGTGGAAATCCACTTAACGTAAATCGATACAAGCAAGTTCTACCTACCCTCTTCTACCTTTACCACTCCTGTTCCTAACCCTTCGAGCACATAGGCGTAATGTTATGTTATAATACAAGCGTTATCTAAACTTTAATATACTTCAGTTATAAAATAGTGAAATCTTTTCGTTCATAGTAATAAATCCAAATTATATCTCAATGTACAAAGGTCTTAGTTAGCTAAGAAACACCACTGCCGTTTATCTTAATAAGGTTCTCATGCAATTTAGGCAATCAAATAACCACGCGTAACATATAATTAGAAAAGACTGGAAGAAAAAGGCCTGGAAGCAGGTTTAAGTTCCGGTATAAATGATGTAAAATAAGGAAAATTTCATCATTTTAAAAGTACGAAACTCATCAACAAACAAGTGGTAAACAGAATATTCACGTGAGAATTTAATGTTTATTTGAATAAAATGATAATCCATGTATGTACTTTTCAAAAGTTTTTACAAAATACTACCCTTAAAAAACGCAAAGAAAAACGTAAAAGATGATTCATATATTTAAAAATGATTCATACCATCCATGGGAACATTTAGAATTTAAAATAAGACGGCCCATTCCACGCTGGATTTGTTATGTCTTGCATTATTAAGCAAGA
The DNA here is from genome assembly GCA_018246775.1 of Parelbella machaon machaon. Classification (NCBI taxonomy): domain Eukaryota; kingdom Metazoa; phylum Arthropoda; class Insecta; order Lepidoptera; family Hesperiidae; genus Parelbella; species Parelbella machaon. Next base: position 2,245 of record DWFV01001249.1, read on the forward strand.
TAAATGTACCATAGCACCCTCTTCTTGAGGTAGCGAGGAAAATGGCAGTAGTCGTTCAAAGATGCGGTAAAACTTTACTGAGAATTAACTGATGAAAATAGACACGGTATTAGGCACGCGAGTTTTAATGGCCACGAATAACTTTAAGGTAAACGAGGATGTTACACATTATGCTCGGTGCGTTTCAACGAGTTTAAACTTTATTCAATGAGTTGGTGCCAAATTAAACATTAAATTCCTGATTCGATTTTTCTTTTAACGGCCACCATCAGAGTCAAAATGGGCAAAACGCCATTTAAATGAAAGGAATCAAACCTTATTTCTAAAACAGATTTATTGGTAGTAATAAGACAATAAAAAGAAAAAAAACAATGTTTCAATGTGAACAGTAAATCAAAATCGGAACAGAAAATAGAAAAAAACTCCGATATAGAGACTTAAGAAAAACACCAGCAAAACATTTAAAATTTCCAACAAAACGCCAAAGAAAAACACTGAACGTTTCAAATTAAACACCAATTTACAGGTAGTAATAAAAATTCGCAACTTTGACTCATTAATTTTAATGTTACCGGAAGAAGGAAGGGAGGAAGTTGGTGAGATTTTTGAAAATATAAACTTTAAAACAACTGCGCAAAATGAAAAAGCTTTGTCCGTTAACTTTTCTTCGACTTGAAAATTGGAGGCAGAGGCGATATTTATGTAAACATTGATATTACGTTCTAAATGAATATCCAAAATAAGTATGGAATTCAACGATATTTTTATCAATTTCTATTAACAAAATTTTAATATCGAACAAAACTAATTCTTCTGTCACAACTACTATTCAAATTAAAAGTCTCTGATTTAAGAATTCAAAATAGAGTTTGTCCACTTGACATCATTGGACAATCTAACAAACCGATTTTAATTTTACTGTACGGAAAGTGAGCTGAAACCCCGAAGATAACGATATCTACCTAGCTATTTTAAAAAGGTTTTAAGTCAAATTACCGCAGGATATTTCCATGTCTCCATAAATTCAGGCAAGTGTGTCGTCATAAAAGAAAATATTCAATATAACGCCAAACACTGGTGTACACTAAATGTGTAGAACGTTCCATAAAGATAAGCCAAGTGCTGGAGCGGGGGGGCGCTTGGAACCATTTTACTTAAGGGAGTGACAGTATTGAAATTCCGACACGAGTGATGCAAGTGCAGCCATAGGCATCACTGAAACAGCTGATGAGTGAAGTGGGACGCATACTTGCGACAAATAGTCGCAGATACCTGTGTGTAAGAAACAAATCTTGAACAAACAACATGTGACGGTACAAAAATGTCATCTTTTGACACGATCTCAGGCTTCCATTCGTTCTCCTTTTCCCTATTTCCGAAAGTCATATGCTTGACTGATAATCTGATAGCAAATATTGGTAATCACATAACATAATAATCGCTTCGATAAAGATTGTCGGAGCTTTAAAGAATTCTATTTCGAAAATCTAGTTAGGAGATGGTACCTATATTTTTTTTAAATGAACAAATAAATAATAATGTAATGTAACAATAATTAAGTAATGTAAAAATAATAAATAATATAAACATTATTTAAGTCAAATAAGTGCGCAATTTATTTTCTCTATAGGAAAATATAGATAAATACTATTATTGTTATAATAAATGGTACGTAATTAATGAGAAAAATAAATAAAATGTTTTTGGTTACTATGATTATTTTATTTAATATTTTCAAAGTAGATAACGTTTTAGTGCTTAATTATTAAATATTTATGATTCTGCGATAACAAATAAGTTTGATTACTCATTAGGACCGCCCTTTGGAACAAAAGTGAACATTTCAGAGTTTGTTGTAACAAAGTTAACGGCTTTTAAACACTTTAAAAGTAGTTTATGTTCTAAATTTAATGTAGAATTTCAAAGCTAGATACTTTTATAAAACACACTTTTAGTGATGTAACAAAATTGATCTATGTCATTCACATGAGATGTTATCATCTCTATCGCATCGAGATATTGGAGTCCCACAAGGTCAGTAATAACTCGCAGGAACTTTAATTGAATTTCTCTCATCACGGTTGTAATCTTGACAACTGTCCGTCGCTCGTGTAAGAGCCCCGCTTCTGAGATCCATATAGGTACGGCTTCTAACATTCCCATCCGCAGTAAAGTTGAAATGAGAAATCCTCTTTATAGTACTAACATACAATTTCAAAATTGTTTCGCTGTGTTGTCTCACGATGAAGGTGTAAAAGAGTGATTTTTAAATAAGGAACTTTCGAGAAAAAAGCTGATGCATATGATGCTTGTGCTCATGACCTTTTGATATTCATAGCACTACCGGCAGTTATTACATTACCGCATTTTTACAAGAATTTGTAGGTTTTACAATTACCAATTCTTTAATAAATACATATTACCAAAAGTATGCTCGCCGATGGTAGGACAAGTTCGTATAAATGACCGTTTTTTTTTCACGACTTTAATTAGTTTGATGTCGACACACATACTTTAACAAGAATAAGTGAATAAAAATTGAATGTGAAAAAGGGAACGTGAGTAAAATGCCGCTGGCAACATTTTATTTATATAAACCATTTCGACAACGTAAATATTTAATTTTCTGTTGAGCAAACATTAATTACAATAACTATCTCCTATCAGTGAAATAATTATTAAACTTCATACAATATCCGTTGAAAGTAGAGCCTCAGAAATAGTTTCAGCTACAAGCCCGGTAATAGTTCTATTATCGCGTAGATAGGTGTTACCATTATTTAAGTTTGTTAAAAAAATAAAATCAACGCTTACCTACGCTGACTTATTGTATTCAAAATTGGTAGACCTCACGAACTCTCGAGGCTTATGAATCAGTCGATTACACTCAAATTCAATATCAGCACTTCAATCAGCGTTAGTAGCCGAACTCACACCAAACTCGTCATTATATTCAAAGAGGAAATTAACTGGGAAAATTCAATCAATTCAAGTTTGACTTCCGCGATCCGTCGCGTAGTCGCAAGTCGGAGCATCTGAGACGGGCGTCGCTTAGCGAGTTAAATTATGCAAAGCCGAGAGGCGAGTAAGTGGCGTTGATAGGGCGACGACGAGGTGACAACAGTCGACTGAACTAAGCCATGCATATAAAAGTTTTTATCGATACAAATGCATGACATAGCGCTGTCTATTTCATGTTTTCCCTATTTATCATGTTATGATTGTTCAACAGGCGGAAGTGCCAATTGCATATTTGCGCCTAGTGCCACCTAATAATTTATAAATGGATTTTATGTAGAATAAAGTTGCTGCCAATGCATTATTATTTTTTCACATTTCTTTTTTAAAATAGCATAGATTTATCAAATCACAACTTATACATAGTAATGTTAGTACCGTTCGTTTGAGCCTATCATCTCTACTCCATTTTTGTTTTTGTTCCTTATTCCTAGTTTCTATTTCATCACACACTGTACGGAATATCTAATACTTTTTATTGCTTTGTCTCCTTTTCCAATTTCTTTATTATTCTTAATTTAATCCTTAATAATACCCTTTTCTATTTCTTTCTCTCATCCTACATTTGCCTTGTTCAAATAGTCGTAGTTTATACATTGCAAGTATTAAATAAAATTCGTGTACCAAATACGGCGACGATTATAAAATTCATGTTATGAAATAAAAGGGCTTCTTTGTACCAATTAAACTAAACAGCCTTTAAGTAAAAGTTTGTATTCAAAGTTCGATTCAATCATCCCAAAACTTAATAAAAGCAATATCAAATTTAACATCGTCTTTCTGATATTTTACTTTTGATGTTAAAACGAAACAAAATATTTAAGAAAAAGATTCATCTGCTTCCGGGTTTTGTATTGATCTGTCTGACTCATTTTCTTTTTCCCTTTCTTCCTCTTAAGCTTTTTGTTATATTGACACCCACCCTGATTGACGTAACCCTGGGAGTATTCATCTTTAGAATACCCATATATTAGACGTCAACAAAATCATAAAATAATATGTGAGTTTTTACAATGTTTCTTGAAGGTAAGTCTAAAAATTTATATAATTGAACATTCTAGAGAACACTTGGCGTTCCCTGATGGTAACCGAAGTAAAATAAGCCCAATGAATGAAAGGATATAAATACGGCGATCTCTCGCATATTATCTCGCTCCCGATAAAAATTCAGCCAGATGGCATGTGGACGCCACTAAGCTTTCATCCACACTTTTATCACTTAACTAACACTTGGAAATTGAATATCTACCTGATTGAACCTATGATTGGTTAAATTTCCGATGAAGTTCAATTAACCTCACTTTTTTAGAGATTCGCTCCGGATTAGATTTATCTCATTTTCTCTCTGTTCGTACGGAGATTTTTAAGTTTGTTATCCTTGCTGAAGTAATCTCGAAAGTAGCGTTTTTATGATTCCCGCAGATTGATGCTTATTTATTTAACCTCTAATTCTCAAGTCTGTTTTTTTCCAGAATTTTTAATACTTGGCCATTTCAGGGTCGGCCCTTTGAGAATTCTAAAACAGAGGTTTAAAGCTTAAATATTGATGAACTTTTCGATAAGTACTTGCAAATCGACGTGATTCTAAATATCTTGAATATTCTTACTTGAATATATTTTCTTTTCACTTTTATATTACTTTACTTTGAAAATTCCACGTATTAAGTACCTACATAATTATATTCGTATACATTTAAGGTTATGTATAGCGCATTGATATAAACGATGAGTATAACTTTTTTGCCAGCAAAATCATAAGTTTTTTTTAATAAAATCCATCGTGATCTTCAATATTTTAAATACTTGAAGCAGCTTATCACATGATTAATCAAATAATCGCTATTGCACTGTTTGGCTTCCAATTTAATAATGGGTTATAAACCACATCGTTTAGAATTACTCTGTAATTAATTTAGTTACTTTGAAGCGACATGATATAGAGCCCATTAATTTGCCATAAATATTATATCCATCTCGGTGCGCCGGTTACGCTGACACATCTAGGCGGTACAGTCAGCGGCAAAATTATTTGGTTAAAAAACTATTGTACTAAGCTAGTTTAGGCCATATTAGGTTAATTTATAATTACCTACAACTATATGTATGTCTGCGGCAGATAGATACACATATTATTGTCAGTAGCGTGCTCTTTGAGGGGCCTATGTCCAGCAGTGGACTGAAGTAGGCTGATAATAATAATGATGATGGTGGTGGTGATATGTATATCACGTAATATTACATGAAACCATTTTTTTTATTTGCTCTTGAATATACCATGGATATGCAATCTGTTTGTTTTTTTTTACAGTTGTCAAATTGGAACAATTTCAATATATTCTATATGTTACAAATATTTTGGACGTGAAATGTCGCCACCCGTGACTATAGTTTCCGGTCATTATACTTAAATTTGAAGTCATTTATTTATATTTTCAGTGATATTATGAAAAATGATCGGTTTTTACTTACAGCAAGAGTACTTGTAAATGTGACCTTTAGAGAAGTTATTTGAAGTCTTTGGATATAATAATATTAATTGCATACTAGACATATTTAAAGAAACTTTAATGCGAACCGTACAATAAGTGGTTCAGTCATCAAACTGGACTTTATCGAAGCTGAAAATAGTACATCGCTTCGAAACTAGGTTCCATTTACGGTTGTGTTTGTCCCTTTATAAGGCCCTCGCTCGTCAGATTAGTATCTACCAGTGCTTAGTAAGGTTTGCGAGCATGTATTGCGATTCACGGGCAATTAGCCGTCGAGATGTTGAAAATTAGGGTCTAAGTTATGAATTCCCTTTGAGAACTGTACGTGATGTTGGCGGAGGGTAGATTACAGTAGTTTGATAGAGATTAAATTCAAGTCTGGAGATATTTCACTCGATATTATGTATACAGTATAAATAATGGCGTGGACAAACTGTGGCCCATGAAAGATAGCGAAAGAGACACTTAAGTCACGTACGTTTCTATTAATGAAGATTAACCTGGCATACCTGTCCGGCCTTCACACCAGCAACCAATTTTGCTCTCAATATCTGGTCTGAGGGTGTACTACTTTTGAAAACTCGAATACATATTCGCGCGTTTTAAATCGAGTTATATATTTTCGACCTATCCGTTTTTTTACTTAATACATTTTTTGTTTCTCTAAGGGACACTTAACTACTATATGGACGAACACAAATGATTTGATAACCGAAATGTTATTTAATTTTCGAGTATATTCAAGGTAATTAATTACAATAAATAATTTCGTATTATTGCTTAGAGTCTTATTAATTAGAGTTGCATTCAGTCTTATAACTGAACGTTAAAACTCGGTTTTAACAAACTCATTAAGAGGATAAAACTTCTGGCGTTTCAATATTAGCCCAGTGCAGAGGGAAGATAAAGTTCACCGCTCGAGTCATAAAATATGCAGCGCCTTTGACTGATTCCACCAAAATCGGAGAGAAATCTTCGCGTAAGGCACTTTCGAAACCCTATAGGATATCTATGTATGATCTGTTTCAGTATCGGTACGTCGAAGTATTCTTAACTGAATTACCACGCGTAGTCTCCTGTGCGGTAATAAATGATTACATTAATAAGCAAATATAGGTATATTATCATAATCATCAATCAATTCATCTTTCTACAGTCTAAGACGAGTTTCTTTACAGATCGAGAAGGATTTACACCTGACCTGGACATCAAGAGTCGATGGGTAGATTTCTACACCTTCAGGAACTTTATAAAATATTCTTAATTCTTAAAGAACAAGAGTTTACGGTATTATTGATTGATCTGAAAAACGCAGATGATTTTGTAAAGTTAGAGGTGCAGGCCAGAACTCGATATCCACATAAAGAAGAGTGGAAAGACGAAATTTAAACCATTATCACGCATGTTCAATTATATAGATCTGAAAGAATGTAATTACGCTATTTTACACTAATCGAAATTATATAAAGTTACAACCGCTTCTGACTGTTATTAAATCGATAGAATTGTAGAAAAATTATTTTACATACCGTGAATTAAACAATATTAAAATTTTCCTGCCATTTATTCACTAACGCATAATTTGCTCTTATTTCTTCTCGGTTTCACGGTATCATATTTGACTGTCATTTTTCACCATTCAAGTCTAACATTAAAGCACTTAGAGTGGCTGGCTGAGTAATACGTCATAGTGTTCCATGAATGGCTGGAGCAGGAAATTCGTTTCACATTTTGCACGGGCGCTGAAAGAACGGGGAGAAGAATACAGGTAGATTGCACGCTGCAACTATTTTAACTTCTGACGTTTTAATACGAGAGTAGCGGAGAGGAAACAAAGTTCTAAAGTCGGGCAGATGAAATATGTGACGCTGTTGCGCACTTGGCGGAAAATTTCAAAAACTTCAAATTCTCTTCAGTTTACTATGAAATCTGATAAACATTGGAATATTTATTACTTGGATATTTCTAAGAAAATCATTTGTCATTTTCTTGCTTCATTATATTTGTTAAAATATACAAATACGGCGATAACTTGGCATCAAGTCTTTTAAGACGTAATATTTAATAATGAATGCCCTAAGTCCTGATAATTAATAGTTAATGTCTTAAGATCTAATATTTAATATCTTAAGACTGATTTAATATTCAATATTCCAAAACTTAACTTTTAATCTTAACCTGTAACTATAACAACTTTCAAAATATATTTCATGTTCAGGTTTTATTCTCGTTATACTATTATTATGGTTAGCAGAAACACGTTCATAATCATCATTATCAACATCAATATCGTCTATATCATCATCATCATCATCATAAATTATTTTATTGTTCACTGTTGGTCATGTGTCTTCTCTCATAATAATAAAATATTTATCTACAAACAAGTCTTATTTCTTGCACTGTCAATCGAGTTCGTTTAATTTCAGCGTCAACTCTCATTTGCTCTTTCCCAACTGATTCCGCGCTGAAGACTTCAAAATCGGCAAAGTGTATGCAGACGGTGAAATAAACTTGTAATTAGCTTCTCAAATTTGCAACTGTCTTACTTATTCGAACTTTTACGGTTTACGTGATTCAGAACCAAGCCTTATCGTTTACCTTAGTTATTACCGTCCACCCGTTGTACGTATGGAAATATAAATAAATTTCACTATTTCAGGGGTTGATTGAAATAAAAACATTGTAAGTAGCCAATGTCGTTTTGTACCTTCAAGGCTTTCTCTATAACAAGTCAAATGAAACTAGTTTACATTATCTGAGAAAGAGGACTTGTAATTCTATCAGCCATAGAAAAGTAATTAATTTCGTGTGTTTCATATTAATTATAAATATTATGATTCTTCTATTACTGACTATTATTGATATTCTTGAGGATGGAAGTTGTAACTAAAAGTAGAAGTATAAGAAGGTACATGATGGTGACGATGATTATTATAAATATGAAGATGAAAATAAGAAAATGTGTAGAGCAATATAATATAACTATAAAGCTTTACTAATGTTTTCCCAAACAATCAAAATGTACTTAATAATTATTGACTACAATACTTTGTAGTATTCAGTCCTATTTAGCTCTACACTTCATTGCCGCTAACTCTATACATCTCTAATCTGCTCTATCCAAATTCGGACTCAAATCATTTAAACTGGGCCAATACTCTACATTATCCGGGTTTCGATTTCAATGATTCGAATTTTGAATGAGTCGTTGGCAACGTTCACATGAATCGAATGGAATTACACAGAAAGACCGGGGTGCATACTGATGCGTATTTATCATTGAATGAACGAATGAATGACTCCGCCGTCATACTGAGTGTCATTTAAACAGGCCGTATTATTAAATATCGAGAAATGTCTTAATTTTAATATATTTTATAAAAAACTATCTTATTAAAAATGAATAATGTTTTACTTTACGGATTTTCTTATTTTATTAAATCATCTTGAGATATTTAATTTCGCGTAACTTTATCTTGAAATATAAGTAAACAAAGTAATTAAAATAAAGGTATAATTATTATATATGTATAGACTGCCTCGTTGGTTGAGTGGTTGTAAGCGCGACTGCCGATCGGGAGGTCCTGGGTTTAAATCTCGGGTAGGATACTATTGGATTTTTCTAATATCTAATTTCTAGTAATGATTCCGGGTTCTCTGATCTGGGCCTGGTGTATGGCAATAGGCTCACCACCTATCCCATGGAATTTAAACGTAACTGGTGAAACGTGGGGGTACTACTACACTCCTCTGCCTACCCCTTCGGGGATTACAGGCGTGAACTTACGATTATAATTAATATACCTGTAAACTTGTCGCATATTAATATGAATTGTTTTAA
>DWFV01001250.1:0-11595 GCA_018246775.1 Parelbella machaon machaon
CCTTACTCGACGCTCTTCCGTTTATTTTAGGTTAAGGGTTTTTTTTTTTTTTTTTTTTTTCTTTTTTATTTGGTTTTCAATTGGAGTTTCACATATCATTATTAAAATTATTTAGAACTTTTATAATTTCACGCTTATAATTAGTTTTACTGTTGTGAAAAATATCCACACTAGTAAATGTTTGATTATACTTTTTATGTAATCTACTGACTAGAGAATTACGAGCATAATTTGTAGCCTTGTACTCGCTGGAAAATAGGCAAGTACGAGTGTGCCTCCTGCCTGTGTGTTTAAATCCTAGTACATATATATTTAGAACAAATGTACACTTTAATATTAAATATCATTATTATCATGGCCTCACTGATCTTGAAAATTTTCTCTAAGGTGCGTGAAATCTACCAGCTTGCACCGTGGCAGACTATGACACTAACCCTTCTCATTCTCAGAGGTGACCCGTGGCTAACGGTGGAACGGTGCAAGGGTTGACAATGATTCACACTTTGTAATGTTCCACTCCTGTAATTAGGTCCGACTGAGCTGTTTGATAATAAAATTGATTATTGGTAGACATGTCATTTGTGCTGTGATTACATGTTTTAGGATATTCAGAAACTCTTAGATGAAGCAGAGCATGGGGTAGTTTATATGAATTTCGGCTCAAACGTACGCAGCTCAGAGTTACCGGAGGACAAAAAGAGGGCATTCATGAACGTGTTTCGAAAATTGAAACAAACAATAATATGGAAATGGGAGGATGACGAATTAACGGACAAGCCAGTCAACTTAGTCACCCGGAAGTGGTTGCCCCAAAGGGAGATACTCGGTAAGAGCCATTTCACTTGAATTAATTAGGGTCCGCACCCAATTCTTCATTTGGCGTTAGTTGTGCTCCGAGCCGATGACTCTGAATGTGGGCGCTTACACGGAGCTCGCAATGCCGTCGTTAGTGATTGAGGCGAATGGTGTTTCCTCTCTATCATTACGTCATAAAACGTAGGAGCTAAATTATGCGCAGATAACGATGCTAGATATAGTTATGTTTCGAATGAAATGCGAGATATGGTCATTGTTAGATTAAGCGCAAAACGAGAAGATAACGTTATAAATATGTGTATGGTATAATATTATGTGTGAGAACAGTATTGCGGGTCTATTGCAAATTTCCCCATTTTAGATATACATAAACTTATCTAACGTTGATGAGCAGAATATATATTTAGCTTTTACCATTTTTCTTCGCAGACCGCAATCGATAACTGCTAAAAATGTACTGCTTCATAAGTTTAAAGTTTCCAAAAGCGACAGTTATTGTACCTACTTAGTTCCAAATGAATGAGAAAGAGGATTTAGGTGGATTTGTTCGTGCCTGGCTCACTATATGTCGTTTACATGGGTACTTGTATTTAGGGACCAAGAATATAGAGTTAGGATTTTTTGGTTGGATTTTTGATTTTAAGGATTGATATAATTACCAACTTGTTCTTTGCATAAGTTTTCATAAATATTCCTACAATACAATACACGCTGTTACAGATAATACAGATGTCTTGCTCCATTATGGATCAGCAGGACAAAATATGTGTACTTCTAATTTATTGCATGTTGTCCCTTGGGAGTAGTTCGCAAGGGTTAAGGTCAATCGTCCAATGTAAATTAAAGGCAGTAAATTCTCCCTTGCTTTGTAGTACACTGGGTATGACGGAGGGTTGTCCACCCCTATTCTTTGTCGGGTCGTTAGGGCTAGAGCTTAAACTTAGTATACACCGACTTATTAAATTTGACTAATTAATGAACACCGTCTTAAATTATTTACCTACATACTTTGTGTGAAATAAAGCAATGTAACAAGGTACGTCGATATTTTATTAGTGCCATATTGAACCCCAAATATGATGGAGATGTTATTAATTGCAAGAACTTGTTTAATACATAATATTCCAGCGCACCCGAACGTCGCAGTGTTCATATCTCACGGCGGGCTGATCGGAACGCAAGAAGCAATCTTCAACGGAGTTCCGATCATCGGTATTCCAATTTACGCGGATCAATATAACAACTTGCTCCAAGTGCAGCAAACGGGACTCGGCAAGATGTTGCTTTACCACAGTATTAATGAAAATACCGTCGAGAATGCTCTTTTAGACGTCCTTTATAACAATTCCTATAGGAACAAAGCCAAAGAGCTCTCGGCTAGGTTTAAAGATAGACCGATGAAACCGCTCGACGCGGCAGTATATTGGGTCGAGTATGTTATAAGACACAAGGGCGCGGATTTCATGAAAAATTCCGCGCGAGATATGAGTTGGTTTTCGTACAATATGTTAGACTTGTATATCTTTGTTTCTGTCGTAGTTTCCATGTTTGTCTATGTTGTCTATCAAGCTATGAAAACTCTGGCGCAAATATCAAGACGTATTATTCAGTTTAATGTCGGAAAGAAGAAAATTTCATGACGTTTATGACATTGAGTAATCAAAAAAAAAAAATTTATAATGCATATTATGACTTTGTAATATTCAAGTGTGGGTATTGGGTTAAATATGTCTGGATCTCACGGTAAACAAATAGTAATTTTGACCTGTTTTTATCCATTATCAAAATAAATTATTTGCTCTATATACATTTAAAAACATTAGGTTTATTAAGATTGTCTGTAATTTTTTATCCTATCGTTACTTCAGTATTTTAGTTGTGAACATTTATGTATTTATTGTATGTATGTCCAAATTTAATGAATACTTTAATTTCATGTGGAATATATGTTTCGTATATATGTATTTTCGTTTTATAAAATCATTATATTGTGAAATAAAAGGCTTTGTGGTGTTCTTACAATTTTTTTGTTCATAGGTGACGAAAAAAGTACCTTTCAATAATCGAAAACGGTTTCCACACGGTTGCTTTGGTTAAATATATAAACCCCTTAACCCGGGTTACTGATTTACTGAGTTTTCTTATCCGTTTGAGTTCTAGCTCAAGACTAGCTGTGTTTATTGAATCCGCAGCATATGACGTGAGTATTGCTACTCGGAAACTCGGATGCCTTGCACAGGCTCAGTCGATGATTCCTATGGCTTCACAGCCAATCTTTACTTCCGAGAGAGATCTAAAGTTTTTCTGTAGCACTCTTACAGAAAGGCGCAGAGAGTTCTCCTTCCAAGCCAACAGAGCATTGACTACTTCGCGGATGTTGCTAATGTTAATATGTGATGATAACCATTTACCATTAGATGGCACGTCTGTTTGCCAGACTAAATATGAAAAAAGGACAGTAAAGGGGTGTTTAATGGTAATTTGTGTACTTCTTACCTGTTTCATTTGTAGCAATAGAAACAACGCCGTTTCCTAAGGATATGAAATCTTGAGGGTTTGGTTTATTCATTAAGGAGTCGATAACAATTAGCAAAATGTGGGGACGCGCCATTGTCCACCGAGATCGGGACAGCCACGATACATAAAACGTTGTACCTAAGTCCGGATTGTATAATTGGGCAAATATTGAACTTGGCGATGGTGTTTGTACAGAAGGGAACGCTTTGTCCCGAAAGGGGCTGCACTCATAACAGGAGACTTCGACTGTCCGCTATGAATTCTAAATGAGACCTAAACGACTACACTTCAGTTTTGTAAAAAAAATTATAAGTCCAATGGCGCTGTCTTCTGTTGCACACATATATATCATGAAGTATTTGTATTAAATTCTTGTAATTATTACTACAACATTACGCCAAGTCCCTTACGTGGTGAAGGGAGATTGCTGAGTGGCAAATATCTATATCGTAACAGACCTTACGTACGTCGTTCTACGTACATTAAGATTTAAATAAAATAATAAACATCTACGTCATTTGGCCTTTTTTTTTTTCTAGTCCACTTATTTTCGTCTTTGCCCTTTTTATTAAGCGCCACATGGTTATAAATTAAGTTACACGTGTACATTAATATTAAAGTTATTGTCTAACATATTTTTTTCTAATATATATTATATTGTAATTATGGTGGTAATGGAATTTTTAAATTACTTTAAAATTATTTTTTACTTTTAAAAATATTTTTTACTGTAATTTAAATCAAGCTTATTGTAATTTTTAAGAAGTAACAATGTTTTACTCATTGTAGGATTTTGCCAATTTTTTTCCTTGTAGAACCGTGCGTGTTTTTTTTTTACTTTATTTTTTACACGTATTTTTGTATTTACTTCTCGTATGTATTCAAAAATTTTCTAAAGTATATTATCTTAGCCCAACAATACTGTATATTACAGTGTAGTCAACCAATAATATGTGTGAGTAATCAATTTTAGTTCTTCTCTTAGATGGAGGTAGCACACATCGGTACTCATATAATCAATACAGCGTTAGACAACTGTATAGGTTAGCATGAGTTTCGTCTTCATGGGAAATGAGATGAATTAATTAGTATAGCTTGGTTATAACAGTAGTGCTTACATTTATTTCTGTTAAACTTTTTTTTATTTCGAGTATTTCTTATCCTAGGAGGCGTAGGATGAAATGTAACCAATATCTTACTCTGTCATTTCCGAAAAGGAGGTTGTTATTTTATGACATTTAATGTTGTTAATTAATAAAATTAATAATTATTTTTTTAATTTAATTTGTTTTGTTGTTTTAGGCCTATGTCCAGCAATGGACGGGAATAGGCTGGTAATGATGATGATGAATGTTCTTACAAATTTTTATTTACTGTTACTGTCTTTTTTTATTGTAACGATATAAACTGCTACTTAAATTATTCAAACATTAAATTAATTTAAATAAAATCATATAATAACGAAACAATGTAAAGGATTAATTATTTATCGCTGAAATATCACATCTCAACAACACATATTACCTCAAGGTGTACTGGTGGTAAATTCTTATTGGGTTTATAAGTTGGAATAGTATTATTTTATTATAAAATAATATAAATTGGGACATTATCGAACGTAATTTCCTAGACAACAATATAATTATACATATATATGATTCTTCTCTATAAGATTAGTTAAACACGAACTTTTTGCAGGCGAGTACCTACATTGCAAATCTACCGACATGAGCTATCTTAAAAAAAATTCCTTCCAAAAACAAAGTTCCCTAGCAATAATAGAGTAATGGAAGTTCATTATTTTTCTCAATATATGAACATTTTTCTTAAGCTTAACGAGATTTTCGAGAACAAGAATGCGATGTAACGTTTTCAATCATATTCGGGCAGACGATATAATCGGAGCGCGGCGCAGATCGGCGACAGCGAACTATTTTGAGGTTGTAGCCTACCTCATTAAGAGTTTGCAATTAAAACTTCGGATTCAGGCAGGCATTCAGCGAGGAATTAACGCCAATGCGAAGTGCCTGGCGACGGGAGTCGGAGTTGGAACAACGTCACAGTCATTTTCTTAATTTTAGTAAATGAGGGTCTTGTTTGTTTTATAGTTGACGCGATTTGTACAAGCGAATCGACTTTTGCGTCATCTTTTCACCCCTACCATTATATTTTATGATGTTTTACAGTAGAAATAGCGACGGTCAAAATTGGCACACTTTTAGTATTAACGGGCATAGCAAATGGGCGCACGGTTCAGGCTGATAATAAGCGGTTATCGACACGTACAAGAGACGTATCTGCGACGTCAACGAGATTACTTATGAAGAATCATATGTTAAAGCGTATCTTAAAAACCTCCGAAATTAACTCATTTTTTTATGCAAGCTCTTTAAAAAGAGAGATTGGCCCGCATATGTACGTCTGACTTATGCTAATAAATATGATCACTTACCAAATTGAGGAAGTCTTTCTGCTAATTGTTCGACGTAGTTTTCACAAATAATACATTACTCCAGGCGGAGCAGTTTAAACACGCTATGGCGGTATATTTACAGTTGTTTCATAAATAACCCGTGTCCTGATTCCGAACTAGCCACTCCAACGAGCCTTTTTCATCCGCTGTGCGCGCTGACCAAACTTTGCCAAGCTTTGCTTTATCATTACTAGGATGTGGCAACGTTTTGCTCGACTGCCTTGTGGAGTATTTAACTGAGCTTTGTTAATTTATTTTGTTTGTAATATTATATAGTTAATATTATTTTACATTATCAGCCTGTCTCAGTTCACTGCTGGATATAAGCCTCTTCTACGGGTGTTTTTGCCAGAAGACTTCATCACACACGAGTGAGGGTTGTCTTCGGCTTCTAACTTGGAGTTTGGAACTCCTTACACCTACTAATAGAATGATTTTACGGAAATTCGTTGCTATGGACTTAAGTATTTTTACTTTGCCACAACCCGTCAATAACGTCTTCTTGATTATATTTGAGTAGTTCAAGATGAGAGAAATCGCAGAATGACTAATGAGAAGTAATCGTTTTAAGTAATTCGATGGATATCGTTATGTGGCATTGTAATCTTATCAAGCTTCACCTTTGCTCATTCATGCAGACATACTATATGTAGATATATTGCTAAGGGCTGTGTCAGGACTGCGGCGGAATTTAAGCAAAAATTGTGTACCTTATTAACGATTAAAATGTCCTGAATACATTCCAGAACGATGGCAACCTTAATCATAACAGAACCAGGGGAATTGAATAGTGAATGTTTTGTGCATTCTCAATGCAACTACTGGTAACTGTATATTTCTTACTTTAAAAAATATTACAATGAATTATAATAAATTATAAATCGGAAAAGCATCTAATAGTATTGGCATTATTAGCGCGCAATGATTTAGGGTAACTGATATTTTATACTTACAAATATTGGTAGTAAAAATGTATGGAATATATAAATAATTCAGAATGGAATTCGTTGTTCGGAGTGCGAAACGAGAACATCAAATTGTATTTATTTCAGGCGCTAAGTGGTAGTGCTTACATTGCTGTGTGCTGTGTGGGTTCATTGACCTCAGCTGGAATGTCGATTATATTTAAGATAACGTTTAAGGTGTCCATAAAAGCGATTGATATGTTATTGTAGAAGATAGGACAGCACGGCCCTTTAATTTCAAACAAGACAGAGACTGAGCTGCCGTAAATGGACAGCCGATATGACATATGAGAATTCATTTTTATATAATTATTTGCACAGATAGTTTGACACCCGAACACAGAAGAAATACTCGTGCTCATCACACAAACCTTCGTCCTGGGCGGGAATAAATCCTACAGTTAAAGTTTCAACAGCCAGTAATCTCTGGACTGTTACGGCAGTCAGTCGCTAATCTCTATTGCATTCGAAACAAGGTATACAGACAGATATATTTTAGTACATACATTACTTAGTATATACATTACTGCTAGTATTCTTCTATAAACACAGGCTGCACCAGTGCTAATTACATCAAAATATTAACAGGCTGTTCCGCTAAATATTTAATTGCTAAATGGGTGAGCATGCTCCGAGTTCGGCTGCGATTGTCGAAACAACGAAAAGCCTGTCGCTCGTAAGTTATTATTTGGCCTATTGTTCCATCAATCGATGTGATTGTTCCTTTAAATTTTCTCCATCACGCCCCGCGTCGAATTTTCTTTTTTACAAATTTTGACATTAAATTACAAAGTTCGCCGTAATGGGTTCAAATGGAATTTGTTTAAACATTAAATTCGTTGCGTCGAAACTTTTCCTCGCAAATTAGTAGGCATGAAACAACATCGGAGTATTCAAGTATTTTTTATATAATATATTCTATTCAATGTAACAATTGTCGGTATGATATGAAATTTATGAAACAAAAGTAATTTGGCAAAAGGAAATTTTAAAGCGGTTACAATATAAAATTACTGTACCTAATATGTATATCATCATTACAAATGAGTAGAAAATTTTTAGTTTAGGTCATAACAAGTAATATTTCAACACTTGAAATAGTTGCACAAAACGGAATCCATTAAATCTCTTGTTTGCCGCACAAATAATTATAATTCACTTAATGGATTTGCAGCTAGAATACTCTCAGTCTGGTAATTCAGCATAGCGCTTACTTGGCATTGATGTCTTTTACATATGCATCAGCCGCATTTACATTCCGTATGTGATTATGGGTGATTAATAGTCAAGTATCTTTTCGTTTTGATCAGATCAATTTGGGCGAAGTGCTCAGAGAAATCTCCGAAGGCTAATTATAACAGATTGGGATATCGTCGTCGGTCTGTGGCGGTTCTTAGTTGAGGGCGGAATCAGTTTTGGGAGTGGAAGACGTTATATCAAATCAATATACATCGAAGTAACGTTTGAAAAAGTAAATTAGGATCTTTATAAGTTAAATTAGTTATACAGTGCCAGAACATAAACGTCTACCAGTGAATATGGGTATAATTAAGAATTAGCAACATTTTTCTATATTGATGAATATTTGAATACGAAGGTATACAAAATTACCTCAGCATTTTGTGATCTGAGGCCAACCTTCGCAGTGCTATAAATATATAATTTGACTTTATTTATATGTACAATGCGAAGAGCTGCACAAACCGCGTAACATTCGTATGCACAAGCTAATTATAGCGAGATGTATACTCAATATATACTTAGATTATCCCGTATTCCTGGCTGTGAAAGTACATGACTATTCCATTTATGTTTGGGGAGGAACTTAGCGTGATGTTCTAATTTAGGAACGACACTCGGGCTTGTGATTTTATAACAGAGTAGACCAGGTTATTTCGTTTCGGAAAACTTTCAGCTGTCAATTTGTGCGGTCGGACTTAAATAAAGCAGTAAATGTTTTGAGTTCGTTTTTGTACAAGGATAATTTTATTTTGATAAATATTTTCGTTGTTTTGCGTATTTGCATTATGCTGAAACGATTATATATAATGTGTTAAACTTGTATGTTAAAAGTTTTATATGTTTCAGACTAACGCTATTTATAAATTTAACCCATTTTACTGGTTAATTTTTTGTATCGTATTACCTGTTAATGCTGTAAAAAATACACAATGAACCTCAGTGGAGAATTCTACTTAATATACATACATATACAGTGACGGAAAATAATTCATATAAATTATTATAATTTACCGTAATACGCACATTTACGATCCTTATCACATTTTCAGTATAATACAGTTGAATTTCATTATCTTCTAGAGCGGAAATGTCTTTTGTAAACAAAAAACGTTTTGCTGATAACAAAACGTATGCTAATGAGACATTTGCATATGACTGAAATATATTACTGGACCATTAAGAAGTGTCGCAGCTTCATATTAGGAAAGGTGGGAGTTAGTATTCGAGGACCTGCGAGGCGCTGGCTTAGGAGTCGTCTCACCGCAGGCGTCTGGGACTAGTGCACATGTCGGCAAGCAATTGCAGAGTATGGATAGTGCTATTTGATAATTCAGAGTGTGCTGTATTATAGTACTATTGATATTTCCGCTTGATAAACAGCGCTAAGGATTTTAGTATAACTTGGACTATTGTTTATGTAATTTAAAAAAAATACATTTTAACAACGTCATTTGTTTCATACAACCCCTACAAGAAGCCATATTTATAAGGTCGATTTGGGCGACTCATTTGTGGATCCAGTGACTATCGAGCCTGAGCACTATTTTGGGGTCGTGAGTTCGATTCTTACTTCGGACAAATATTTGTCCTATTATTCTATAATACTAGACGTAACAACGTAACATCACGCCTGTAATCCCCGAAGGGGTAGGCAGAGGACTGTAGTACACTCACACACTTCACCAGTTAGTTACGTTTCAGTAGCTCCGAGTCTTTATTAGACATTCTAAATTAGAAAAATTCAATAGTATTCAACCCGGGATTTGAACGCATTGCCTTTATTAGTCGCGCTTGCAACCACTCAACCAACAAGGCAGTCAACGCATACGAAAACAAAATATTGCTGTTAAAATAAAGATCACCATATAGGAATATAGTGCAGGTGCAGCGCGCGTAATTTTGTAGTTACAATATCGCTTTGAAGCAGGTAATAAGACACGTTTAGTCGCGTAAAGGACTTTCAAGGAGCGAAGAGGTGCCATTAAAGGTCTAAGACCTTCCGTCCTTACTCGTTTGTCATGCAAATAGAGAGTGAATAATTTATAGAAGACTCATCCCGGCTGTATCATTTACATTGTTGGGTATGACGAAATAAGATGCGATGGCACCCTTTTGTCACTGATTATATGAGCCAAGAGTACCGCTGTCAAATGCCATGTCAGTTTTAAAGGAAACTGTAGTTTCTATATATTGGCAATCATTTTACATGCAAAGGGTTTACGTTGGTAATCATTAGCAATTGACATTAGTAATCATTTTATTTCTTACATGTAAAGATAAGGATATACGGCAACATATCTATTTAGAAAAATATTAAAAGGATGACGTTTTTTTTTCTTTAGTGAAAATCACATTAAAAATTCTTAGCACTCAAGCCATTTGCCTTATCGAATATCCATTAATATTCACTTTATATCATTGCAAACTGCTTTGCACGCAACTGTTTTAAGTAAAAATGTTTTATTACCTTCTACAAGTTGGTCTCGATTTGGGTTATTTTATATAAATATATTTTATTCTTTCCTAAGTATGAAAATCACGTTTCTCAAACGTGTTACCCAGTAAAGAGCCCGTCGCAGGTCACGAGGTCTCGCTAGTTAGATTTAATACAATTTTGTTTGCTCGCAGCAACAAAATACAACGTGGATATATTTGCAGCGGACTAAAACCTTATTCGCATTCATAACACTGTGGTTTTTGCCACTGGATGTAAGGCACTTGGACTACCGGGGCCGAGTAGCGGGAATCGGGAGAAGCTACGGGGTGGTTAAGCTGCAACGATTTATCGCGCTTTGGAAGGGCAGGCTAATTAATAAGGCTTACGCATACTAAAGCAGCAATACGTAGCAATTGATCTCTATACTATTCAGGGTTTCACCTGAATTAATTTCGCCTGAAACGACGCAGGTCTGAACAGGTCTTATAAGTCAATTTAGAGAGATATTAAAATATAGATAGTTAATGATAGAGATGTTTCGCTCGGTATTATCCAGTCAACCCCGTAAAAAACCTGTGTAATTATATAATAGGGGATAATGTCATGCGTTTACTCGCTTACAGAGAGGCATGTATCTGAAAGAACGTACTGTCCGTTTAGGGGTGGTTCGTGATATTTTTTCTGTTGTTTCTTCTGTTCCCTGTGTAATGCGAAATTTTGAGTGCGACGTGCAATTTGCCCGTATTTCCGGCTCTGTTGACGCTAATCTCGCTATGCCCCGGGAAAATATGTGTTTTAAAATAAAAACAAGAAAAAAATTGAGAATGAAAAGGACAAATGTTTTAATAAGAATGGGATGTGTAATCGGATTGTGACTTATTGTTAGTTTTTCTTGTAATGTTTGCGCAATTTCATTAAGTAAGTTAGGTAATGTAGCAGGTAAATTACGGTGTCCGTGTCCAAAGATTCCATTGATTTATTTATTCTAAAAAACACTATACAATTAATGTAATCCACTTGGCGGTATGCAGATATAAATTGCGTTCACTCCACGAATAACTTCTAGGCAGAGGAGTGTAATGCATTCCCGTGTTTCACAAGTTATGTTTAAGTCCCATGGAATAGGTGATGACCCTATTGCCATT
>DWFV01001251.1:0-11594 GCA_018246775.1 Parelbella machaon machaon
TCGGAGTCTGGAATCGTGCCCGGTGTATGGCAATAGGCTCACCACCTATTCCATGGGACTTAAAAGTAACTGGTGAAACGTGGGAGTGCACTACACTCCTCTGCCGACCCCTTCGGGGATTACAGGCGTGATGTTACGTGTAGCTAGCTAGCCTAGTGTAGATTTTGCGAGTTCCAGATACTGGCTTGACGTCACATAGTAGGAAACAGGAAAAATTAATCACAAACTGGTAAACCCTGCTGATAACTAACTTTAAAGATCATAATGTGTTATCTTGTTTACTATGATCAACATACGGAGGGTTCTTTTCCTTTTGAAGAAGCACATTAATGTTATCATGATGGGTGCAGTTTCCCCTTGCGATCATACGACCTTCGGTCCCAAACAGCAGTTATAGGAGGAAAAGAAATCTTACTTCACTTTCTTACCGTTTACTGTCATTCTCACCCGCTGTTCCATGGTGGGACGTACAGCATAACTAGTAAAACGTAAGATTGTACTAGATTTAATTCGCGTTACAGGCGTTACTGTCCATCTCAACGAGGATGTCACATGAAATATAGTAATATAATTTATGGTTAAATTTTATGACAGATCCCTAACGGGTTAGGTAGAGTGCACCGACTGTCAAATATGTATTTTACTTACAGAACTGAAATGCTTCTTCTACAGTCATCTCTTACTTCATATCTATACGGAACCTCGTGTGAAAGTGTGATAAATATCATCATCATCAACTTTCTTACCGGTCCACTATTGGATACGAACCACGTCTCAAAATGAGTGGAATTAAAACCATAATCTGCCATGCTCCTCAAATACTGATTGGATAGACGATAAACCTCACATATCTAAAAAAATAATATGGTGAACTCTAAAATGCGCATGCTCCCTTTGATATTTTCCTTCAACTTTACAGAAAGGACATTAAAACATTGTTGTGGAGAAAGCAGGACATGCCAGGACTTGATAATAATAAATTTTTCCCTTGTGTTAATTTAGCATTGCCGTTACAAGAAGTTACGTAACACTTTTCTGTCCGTCCGTCGGTGTGCAATCGCGTGTGCGTCGCTGGGTATTCCCAAACCTCCATGCATAGCGCCGTCGTACCACCATATCTCACACTTTTATCTCTCATTAAACAACATTAGTTGATGCTTTTGTGTTCAGGTAATTATATAATCACGTTGCTTTTTATATACATATAGCAAAAATAGAAGACGAAAACGCAGCATACACAAGCGGCTGCTGTCTTCAGTGACAGGCTTACTTATTCCCTTTTCAAGATTAAATATAAAAAGAAACTGGTTACTCGCCCTACTAATATACAGGAGTTTTGTAAAGTTTTATTTTTCTGAATAGTTGTTTTGGAATGGATTGCCATAAACGAACGTGTAATAAGTACTATTAGTTGGTA
The DNA here is from genome assembly GCA_018246775.1 of Parelbella machaon machaon. Classification (NCBI taxonomy): domain Eukaryota; kingdom Metazoa; phylum Arthropoda; class Insecta; order Lepidoptera; family Hesperiidae; genus Parelbella; species Parelbella machaon. The sequence goes on from DWFV01001251.1 coordinate 1,418, forward strand.
GTTATCTATGCTATAAGTAACAAGGAAAAAAGTTTAGCTATAAGCTCATATCTTACTAAGTATTGTTTTTTAATTGGTTTTTATTTAGGATTAGCTGTGTCCGCGGCTACGTTCTCGTAGGTTTATTGCGTTTTATTCATTTTAATTATTTCGTAGGAAAACCTAAAACTTTTTCTATAAAAATAACCTTTCAAAAAACTCAGCGACAACCCTATATAAAATTTTGCAGGAATTATTCGAGATGTTTCGATAAATGCTGCCGTTGGTATCGGGCACAATTCTCCAACAATAGTGTCTGGTCTTGCCAATCCTTATTCATACCGAGCTATTCAATACAATTCGCAGCTTGGTATTGTATCCATGACACTCTGGAATATCCCAACATAAATTATATAAATATTCACTGTAATAAATAATAATATTATTCCACCCTTCTATCATTCCACTGTTGGAATATGCGTCTCCTCTCGTAATGAGAGTGTTTAGGTCATAGTCACTAGAGTATTGAAAATGTTAAATCAATATCGTAACCGAGTAACTTAAGATTATATTAGAAATTAATTATTGTATTTATTTGTTTTACTAAAAGTAAATTGCTTAGAATCAATAACTCTGCCAATAAGATGATGATAATGAACAAATTTACTAGCTTTTATTATGTAGGTACGGACGATTAAATTGTAAAACGTGTTTAATGCAACCATTTAGCTTTAGGCTTTTAATTAATGCATAGAATCAAATTGGAAAACATTTTTAATTTGAAATAATTTAGATTTTGTTTTCTTATTAATACCAACAATTAAAATTTTAAGCATTCTTAATTTGAAATCGTTTATGTCACCGTGAACGTCATCATGGATGCGTAATTCACAATTACACAGAATGAAACTGTACACAATGACTGAATATCTTTAAAAAGACACGACACACATTTTGGCACGTGTCCTATCCGGTGTACAATTGATGCTAATTAGGAAATAGCGGCACACGCGCGCCCGAGTAGGTAGAAACGAGCATCTTGAAATACCGTGACATATTAATGGCAATAATTTTGAGTGTTGCCAGCTTGAAATATTGTTAATATGCGACATAGACAATAAATATGCCCAACGAATAAGATTTCGTGAATTTTATTGTAGTTCTCATCTATTGTATAGATATTCTTACATGTACTAAAAGATGAATGTAAAAGAATCGCGTCAGGTCTGTAAGAACTATAATATTTAGTACTTGATGTTTTCTGCCTCGTAAGCTACCTAGTGTTATAATATAATAATTATGTTTACCTATAATACGATTATTTTAATGTGTTCATGTATTAGCTACATACATACGTATATTATAAACATTATGGCAATGTAGTAACAAAATATAATTTTTTAATGAAACTACCGATAAAAATTATCGTAATGCTTTATGGATATACTAAAAACCCAAGTTCGATACAATGTAATTAAAAATAACTATTTCATTTCAATCAAGGATGCTACTTTTTCTTCGATGTTTTGCTTTTACCACCTCCCCAGAAACGTCTGAAATCTCTCCCACCTCTAGTTGTTGCTGTTTCATAATTTTCAAAGCTACCTCTATGGCTACTGACTCGCGTGTCGAGTTCTAGAACAACTCCACGTTTTCCACTATATTGGGCTTCATCATCGCTGTATTCATCGTGTACAGGAATGGTTGTAGCACCCTCTTGAAATCTCAAGTGCTTTGAAGTGTTCGCCTTTGGCTCTGCTGGTTCCAATGTCATTTCGCTACTTCTCTTCGTGAAATTGTCGGTAGCTGGTAAATTTTTATCTACACGGTCATACTGAGTGGTTCGTAGTTCCACTTCTTCCGGAGACGCTGGATTATTGACGATTTTCTTCTGCCTTACCGCAGGCTTATCAGTGTACGAATCCGACTGCAAAGAGTTTGTTATGCCTCGTAATAGGCGCAATGCATATAACTCATTGTTGCTCTCTTGCGATGAACACAACGCATCGTTTGCCGATTGTCGGTCAAAAGGTTGTGGTAAAGCGCCCGAATGTCTGTCTTTTTTTAAATTTCCCAATTCCAAGCTGTCGCCAGTTTGGACTGATACATTCTGCGCTGTGATTTTACGTAATTCCGTTTCAGTAAACGAATACTGTCTTTTGAATTCAGAAAAATCGTTTGGCGAAAGATCCAGCTGGGCTATTTCTTCGCTTAAATTTTTCTTTCGTTTTATGCAAAATAGAACACTGAAACACCTTCTAATCGCGCTGACGAATTTACCTTTAACTTCGTTCGTAGAATCAGTCGATAAAATGTCGGGTTCAAAAAAACTACTGTGATAGATCATTCGAGGATCATCGTCGAAATCAGCGGGCGATCGCATTATTGTGTCCAAATATAATCTGCAGGAAAAACACAATATTTTTTTAAGACTACAATCATCATCACCATCATCATCATGATTACAAATTATGACTATATTTCAGCAAGTGTTAATAGTAACGTGTTAATAGTAGTGTTAATAGATAACATCTATCTAAATATGAAATATCTTCTATGTAAATTAATGTATTGTATATGTATGTATAAGTACAATCGAAATCATCCTAATACAATACCAGTTAGGTAATTCATCAAAAACATCAACAAGCGTAAACAATTTCCGACTGCTACTTTATTTAGCAACTGCATAACATTTTGTATTTACACTCTTACATACATTGATTAAGATATACAGAGAGGTATCAGCCACTATTACATTAACAAAACCTTAAGATTTAATGTTTTGAGAAGCTACAAAAAAGCGTAACATCACGCCCGTAATCCCCGTCGCCTGTAATCGCAGAGGAATACAGTATAAAAAAGCTATATCAGAAAAATATATAAACTAACATGTTTTCAGATTTGTCGGTGTAAATGAAGAATGCCTGGGAGACATTGGGCACGCATCTCCTGAGCCAGTAGTACACCAAGTACATAGCGGTAAGTAACACCACCAAAAAGGAGCAGGCTGCCAAGCACACGGTGTAGTGGAAGTCGTTACTGCTGCCGCAGAGCTGTCTGTCTTCGTCGTATATATCTGAAATCCTTACCATTTATAATAAAAACATAACACACATAATATGACATATTATGCATACAAACGTATTTTCACGACTAATTGTCTGAGGTAAGAAGACAATACCGAGTGCCAAATGCCGTGCGCCGTCTACATTCATCTCTCTGTAAAATACCTAGTTTATTATATCAGCCCAATGACATAGCCCTTAACACGACTCACCTCGTTTAACTCCATTGTCACCACTCTATTCATCTGCGAGCCGTCTACACTAACTTTGAAGTTCTCTACGAAATTCGTACCTCTCGACGATTGGAAATTCTTAACAAATTTATTAATTCTGTATAAACTTCAAAGTTCTTCACAGAGCCACAATTCTCGACTAACTTCAGGATGATGAGTTACCGTAAGCTCCACAGTTGGCTACGCCATCGCACGCGTTCATACGGTGCACACAGACGCGGACACCAGACACCTGGCACTCCAGGTGCGCAGGGGGGCAGGCAGCGCGCCGCGGCGCCCTCGTCTCCGTCAGCACCAGCGTCATGCGGTCCACCTACTATCAGGAGCTTAGGTCAATATTACATATATAATGTTTGAACGAATACATAATAATAATTGGTGGTTCGTCAGGGACAGTACATACTGTCACTAGACATTTTGTTCGTGGTACGTTGTAGCTGTCATGGAAAACGTGTATGTCTCATTATTAAGCTATTTTTATTAATTAGGAAATAAGAAAATTGTATTTGTTACAAGATTTTATTTTCAAAATACTGTACAACAGCACGGTGCCTGTTCAAAACCTCTACGAACTAGACTTGTTCAGTCGCACAGCCAAAATAACTAACCGTGAAGTTGTCCAGAACAACGACGATGCGCGATGAGTTGAACAAATAGACGTATTGGGGGCTGACGTCCTGGTAGTCGCAAATGTTGAACATCGCTGCCCCCACGTAGTTCCTCACGTGCTCCATGGCTACGCGCCCTTGTATCTATACAACCGAAGGCATTCGACAGTCTTTGCTAAAATATACTATTTTGGTTTTGAAAGCGATCTTAAAACTTGTCTTATTTCATATAATTTGCAATATTAAACAAGAATTGTATAACTTATTTATGAAAAACCTAGGTACAGACAGTAATTAACATAAAATAGTAATCGAAAATTTAATGAGGGTAGATACTTTGAGAAAATTGTCAATTGTGCGAAGTGTTTGCAAAGTTTTTTTTTTTTATTAGTTCAGTAATGTATAGTTTACAAGTGGAAAACACCAGTCACGCAATCACATGCCGTACAAACGAGATTATGGACGCCTCGCTAAGAAAATATATTTAATATCTACTCCTTTCTAATAATACGTTATGAAAATTAAATTTTGTACATATTGTAGATTACAACGCCTAATGTTTGTTAAGTTTTCCACCGACAAAAATACCTAGGTATATTACTACCTACGAGAATAGAATCTTCTTAGTATCTTCTTAATCTAATATTCTTGATTATTAAATTACCTTAACATTAATACGAAATACTCATTATGCTTTTGCAGTCATAAAGCAACATAGTGTCCTAATATAATTACGTACACGATATTACAAATGCATTGAACATATGAATTATTGACGGCTGTGTTACTAATTTGTACCTTTTCAATAATAGGAATTTAATACTGTGACTAAGAACCAAACACCTTTATACAATGGCTATCTTCGTTTTTAAATATATTTAGACAACTTTGAAAAGCGAAAACACGCAGAAGGACAAAACCTCGTTTATTTAACAAAATAAAAAATATATAATGTAATGCTAAATATAGCCCGAGTTTTGGGAAGCTTGCCGTACAAGGACTTGCACATATATCTTTTTTTTATTTTTATCAAAACGTCTATTATTAAGATGATCGTATATAGAAATTAAATTGGAAAAAAATACATCTTGTGAACCACTTGTCTGAAATTATTCTAACATTTTACCTCATCGTCTTGTAGCTCTATGACTTCGGGCAGATCATACGAGTCCAGCTCCGCATTTCTTGCATCTGGCGTGGTCTGGGCATTTTTTTTGTCCTTTATCCTCCGAGGGCGGTTTTGTTCAATAGACAGTGCTTCCATGTAGCGCTTTCGACGATTTGGCCTTTTCAAATCACGAAAATATAGCTAGGTATATCTTATATAGTAACACGCATGTCTTCAATCTATTAAATTCTTGATACTTATAGTATTTTTATTTATATAAAAGTTACCCCGTTTATTTAATTATTTTGGTACGCAAATTTAAACTAACAAACGAATGAATTGAAATCTGTACAAAGGTATTCCTTATTACAAAAGAAATCTCTCCCGGGCGACCTATGACGGAAAAACGGGTTTATTCATAAATAGTGACAAATAAACGGGTACACCTACAACAGTAGCAAAGTTACAAATGTCAAAATGTAAATTACAAGTTCTATAATAAGCATACAACATTTAATACCTACTCATAGTTTAAATTCTTACTTTATTGTATACTTTTACAAATTAAAGTCATTTTGACATTTTTTACTCATCGAGTAGAAAACCTAGTTAAATACGATTATCTGAGTTTCTAACTTATACTTCTTAGATGTACCAATACTTACTTGTTTCCTTGTCTTTTCCGAGTCTGTTTCTCTAAATTATTTACAATGGATGAAGCATTATCGCTACTAGCCAGTGTTGTAACATTTAGAAGTTCAGCAATCACTGGTGCTACTTGGACGATATTTTCCCACGACTCACGGTCGACTAACGAACCAGCTTCAGGTTTCCTTTGAAAAAATAAATAATTTCAATAATATGTTATACTACATACGTCATTTTAAAGTCTGGATTTAGTTTTTAAGCCCGTTTTTTCACATTATTTTTATTCGAACATGAGATATAGGTAAGAATAAAATATTCAATATTTTTAATATTGCTGTAGCCTTAATAATATTCTAATCCGATTCCCATTACTAATTATCTTCTATTCTTTCTTCTTCGCAGTACTCTACTCTGCTACTTTGCTGTAGCCGGATTAATTTACCTTTTGAAGTTACACTTCTTTTGGCGCGTTACCGAAAAATGATGAGAGTAAATTTTTACGGCGGCGCGCACACGCTCTCCAAAAACCGACACCATGAAATTAGCTAATCAACATTTTAGTTTTGTATCAGTCCGAATATAATATATGTAAATATACATAAATATTTTACCAAATAATATATCGCGGTGACTGATATTTATTAACAATTTATTGATTTAAAGGTAATTTACTGTGATTATAAGTGATAACAGTGGTTTTCACATATTATTGTGAGTACGTTTGTAGAATTTGAGGCTAGGTGACGGTATGAATTATTTATTTACATCATAAACTAAAATAAATTAATTATGATACTAAAATAAAATTTATTTAACTAGATAATGCGTTATAATAAAACTTTTTTTCAATCTATTAAATACCTTTTTTTTCTATTATTAGTGTTGTTTTTTCTACAAACAGATAACGCGAAGGATACAATTTCTAAAAATATTTTTATCTAGTTACGCCAAAGAAGTATAACTTCTTACGTGCACACACAAGTACCTACACACACATTTTTTTTTTTTTTTTAAGTTTATTTTTAATTTTGGTAATAAATGTGAAAGAAAATACTGCATAAATTCAATAATATAATTACATGAATATAATTTTTTAGAACATAGTATATAAATACCTTAAATTTTCTTTTATTGGCCGTCTCATATTCTTTTCTATTTGGGAGTATAATACTGTTTTTGATATCGAATCTAAAAAATATGCAACGTTCTAAAAATCTTCGATTAATATGACACAATCAAAAATAAATAAGTGATACGTTTATAAATATTATATATTTATAAGAAATGTATTTAAAAAATATTCATATTTGGTCACCATTTGTTGCTTCATAACTTGACAGGGTACTAGATGTTGTCAAGTTTATTGTATAATTTTGTTTTTCGTTCAAAAATGGCTTCGTTCTTATATCTATATCTGTTGTCTCCTTTGACGTATTATTTAACAATATTTCGTTTAATTTAGTCAATAATACAGTATATGATATGTTGTTATTTAAGCGCAAAACTTCGGGCGTTATATTTTTATGTCCATGTGTTGTGTTATTACTGAAATAATATACTCTATTCAAAGAAAAATAATTGAATAAGTTTTACACAGGACGTAGAAGTATAGGATAAGAATTTAAACATGTACAAAGGAAGTTTAAAAACTGAAGTCCTTTGAAAAGCCTCTAGACTGAGCTCAATTTTAAACATAATATGATGAATGTTTTTAAATTTAATTACGCACTGATTTAGCTCACGTATAACATAAAGAAAAACGCGCGAAATGTTTAATAGTCAAATTATACGTAACTAGGTATATGACACTTTTTTGTTTATTTTGTCTAATAATTGATTTTCGTACCTGATTGGAAGACTGTCTGTCGATATTCGGCTGATGTTATTGCTAGTGAAACTCTTCGTGTAATTATTGTTCATTTTCATTGTCATCGTCGGCGACGAGAATTTCCCTTTAAACATCATAATATTTGAATACTTTAAAATAAAATCATCTTTTCTTTTTCAATTACTGGACAATTCATTCTTTGTTTAGAAAATACATAAATTTATTTCGTAAATACAGAATCAGTAAAAAATATTATGGACAATAGAGAAAATGATTAATTAATTTGAATTATTTAATTATAAAATCATTGTATCTTTAAATATATAAACTGTAACAATTAATACGTATAACTAGATACTTTATTCAAAAATCGAATATTCAAAGAAAACATCAAGAAAAATTAAAATTAGATATGTTCGTACATTAAAGATATAATAAAATTTAATAAAATATTCTAAAATTAGAATATTTGCGAAAACTTTACTTTGTATATATTTTAATTTTACTCTAGGCAAAGACAAATACAGTAGAAAAGTAAAATTTACAATTATGTAAAAGAAATAATGTCCTCACTGCTAACGTGATCCATTTTATTATTTGTTTCGCTTCTCAAATTGGTTTTAGTTGCAAGCGTCATTAAATTATCGTCTAGTATCGGCTCCCAAGTATCTATACTTTTTTCATGATAAGTAAAATCAAGTTTTACATTATCGCTTAATATCGTCGACGTAGATTTTTCTGTGACTTTTTTCGTTCGTGTATAAAACATGTATTGTGTAGTCAAGAAAACTTTTATTCTAAAATTAGTTCAATTCGTCAAATAGAGTTATCGTCACTAATAACATAAACACCAAAGGAATTCTGTTTGTTACAGTGTCACGTCAATGCGAGTACGAATGTGAAGAGACCAGGACTGCCGTAGTGGAAAGCTGAATTCTTAAACGCTAACCAACCTTGCTAACGCGAGTTTAACAGTGCAAAAATTATAAACACGAATAATAACAATAAATATTTGTGAAAAATTAATTCCTAAATCGAAAAATAAACCTAATTTGTTTTAATTCTCATTTTTTCCTCTCTTTATTAAATTATAACCTTTTTACCCTCCTTTATTAGTAAAAAATAACTGAAATATAGAATTGGAATAAAGAAATAAACGACTACTTGTGCTCCCTATTCCGTTGATGAACATAAAATAATTCCTTGGTTTTCTTCTTATACTTCTTTGCGGTGTATTTTCGTTTGGAAAACACTCGTCTATAATTCTCTGTTTTAAACGCGAGCCTGTAAAATAAATAACATTTATTACATAACGAATTTTTGAGTGAAACAAAAATAAAATTCTAAGCTTTATTAAGCTACTGGTAGTTTTATTCAACGCTACCTAAAGAAAGAAGTCAAATAATACATAATAATAGTAATGATTAATTGACCAAAACATGTTACATTTCACGCAGAGAGTCCTGGCTCCCAGAAAAGCGTGAGCTGCCTGGGAGTGCCTGGACCTGATGATAAAGGTTTAAAATCATTCTATTTACATTTGCTTAACCAGCAATGACGTGACTATACCAGTTTTTTTTATATGTAGCTTGGCAAACACGCAGCCGGGCTACCTGATGGTAAGAGTCACCGTCGCCTATCGACATTTGCAATACCCAAGGAGTGGCCAATGCGCTGTCGGCTTTGAAGGACAGCTGCTCTCTTTGCGCTTTTCTTGAAAAAACCATATCATAGAGTAGATACTGACAACTACATATAGGGTTATATAGGTTCTCTAAAAAGAATCCTTTGTTTAGGCTATATCTTTTATTGTACCTAATATATAAATATATTGATGTTCTAGTGTGGAAATCATGACTAGGCAAACGTAGGACGCAATGGAAGGACCTGTAGCTAGTGGAAGTTGAAGACCATACCTATACGGAGAGCAGCTGGCGATGTATGAAACCGGACAAATGATTATGATATTGGTATATACTCACATATCTTCACGCCAGGTTCCAGGCGACATAAACAGAGAGACATATTATTATGATATTGGTTGCACCTGTAATCTGGCGTGAAACTCTGCATGCTGTAGTCCAGCTGGTAGCGAGGGTGTAAGTCATCCAAGCCATCGCGTTGTCCCTTTGGTCTCCAAACAGAGAATTGCACCAATGGCATCATACTTGTTTCATATAACACTCCGTTTCTGTCGGGTACCCAGTAAGAATCGAGATCTTAGAAAATGTTTACGAGAATACCAACAATTTACACGTTACCAATAAGTTGTGTCATCACATGTATGATGAATGAGAACATTTTGAAGTTTTTTAGGGAATCTGCAATATGTAGGAACGTAATATGTGTTACATAATTAAATTCAACTCAAATAGCACCACATTTTTTCCTATACACAGGGCAACGTATGTACGTACACATGTACGTACTCGTATGTAGGTCCTGTCCTTTATTCACAGTACAAATACATTTTGTAGGTTTAGGTTTGTGATATTGTATGCATACATGATATTTTACATTTAATATGTAATTGTGTTGTATAATGCGTTACGTTTGCCGTTTAAAACTTACGACTGACTTACTGATAGTAAAAGCTACATAATTTTAGAAATTCCGACCAGTACCTATAGGTACTTCCAAACGTTCACGAATGTGTAATGGCAATCGAAATGGAAATTATATTTAAAAAATTGTAACTTTGTCAT
>DWFV01001252.1:0-11588 GCA_018246775.1 Parelbella machaon machaon
TTTATCAATGCATCTAATTCGTATTTTTAAAATAATCAAAAAAATACCGAGCTAAGCTCGGTCTCATCCAGGTACTATTCATTTATAAACGGTGATTTTTTTATTATTTATTAATTGGTGTTGGTTAATAAGGTATGACACATATCGAGAAGGAAACGGATCTAATCTACATTAATATAATAAAGCTGAAAGTGTCTTGAACGTTATATGTGTTGTATTCGATACAAAAAATCAACTCGCAAAGATCGAATACCATCGATTCCCAATTCAATTATACTCCAACATATTTATCAATATTTTTAATCATTCTTGATTAAATTATCACTTCTAATCGCTAGTTTAAATCAGGATTACGATATACAGATAATTATATTAGTATGATACGATAGATGCGCACAAAAGACGCCATTTTGTTCGTCAAGTGACGAAATGATTAATTAATTCTATTATTTCCTTTTCGTTCTCGATGTGACGTGTTATAATTATTTATATGGTATCGGGTGTATAAATTAAATTTATCTCAGGAGGTATGTACGTATATAATTTAACAGAGTGTGATTATCATATACACAAACTTCTTTGATGGACGCATGATTTCTTTGTGCTGTATCAAATTTAATAAAACTTTCCCAAGAATTTTGTTCAGTCAAAACAAGTTGTTAAACAATATGGCGCCCATCAAAATGCCTACTACACAATAGCTTGAAATTGGTTCTGGTACATTTCTCTCATTTTATTTTTATATATATACATACATATATATATAGATATCGATTTATATTATAATGGTTTTATTTTTGGATAGTAGAGTATAATTCGCATGAAATGATCGACGTAATTCGAACTTCTGGCTTACTTATTGTGTTGTTCGAAATGGTTTTTTTGTCTTTGTTTTTCGTTTAATAATCCTTTTAGGTGTATAATAGTATAAATTGAGTGGAAAATGTGACCAGGGCCGAAAGAGATCTCGCATTGAAACACGAAAATCAACACAGAGCACGAAGCACTTGGCATGGACGACTGGATAATACGTAATAACACGTTTCTGACGCTTTACTGCTTCCTAAAGAACTTCCATTATTTATACTCTTCGTTTAATGTTTCATTTTGTTTGTTTCTTTCTTTCTTTGTTTTTGTTAATACTAAAGCACCACATTAAATATTTCAATCGGACTCAGTTCTATTAACTTACATGTCATCAATAACATTGTAAAATAACACATGAATGCTACCGTAAATTTACTGCTCCGGCTGGTCTCGACATAAAAACCATATCAATGGTGTGACCGTCGAGGGCAACGCCAACCGTATCAGGAACTATCTGATCAGTCTGCAATACGTTTTTTTCTCTAAGAAATTGCTCCTTCGAAAGAAGTATCGAGTAAAATAGTGGCAAATTAAGAATTTGGATTTTATTTCTGTTTTTTTTTTTTTTATTGATCATTATCGCCGGTTAGGATAGAACAGTAAACTCCATGTGGTCGAGGGCGTGTTCTGTGTGTGTGGTGTGTTGTCCGTGGCGCGGCGCGACTGATGGCCCGTGTGCTAGGTTAGCGCTGGCGCCGGGAGCGCGCCGCGCGCCGCCGCGGATCTCTTTCGGCCCTTGGCACTGACGCCGCCGCGCCCGCCGCGCCCGCCGCTCGCACCGCCGCATCTCTACCTAACCCATTATATCTACTCGTTACCTCCCGCCCGCCGCCCCCCGCGCGACGCTCCTGCCTCGTGCTTTCATAGGTATACCTGTATCTGCCTACACCTAATCGATAGCTCTCGGCACATCCTTTGTGTTTGTGTGTCCATATATGATAGTAAGAAAGAAGCACCTATTTGAAAACGTTAATTCTCATGATATGGTAACATTTGCGTGTTTTGTAATAGCCAGAGCGCCGTCTAGTGTCTTAAGTTAGAATTTAATATTGTGACGTTTTACTTGAAAATTAATATTTCACAAAGGTTCAAGCTGTATTTTTAACCGTATGTGTATTCATAGCTTGGAACATCATGAGGAACTAAAGTTCAGATCGAGCCCGCAAATAAAAATGGCGGATATTCTCGATTATTTCGTTAGAGGGCGCTGTTACCTCAACCAACAACATATTTTTTGTTATAATTAAAGGTTTATATAATAGGTTACGTTATAAGACCGGTATTCGATACTTTAAAAAATACATATGTATATTGCGACAAATGCTACATATGGGTCGCGAGTATACAAGACCCATACATACATTTGTAAGCGTTATGCTTTGCTAAGCTTTATTAATCTTCTCCATAAATGGGCGAATTAATGTTGTTTGTATGTCATTATATTACATTACTTTTGATTTAATTTATATACATATCTTCAATTATATAACTGAGTGACAGTGCACAAATAGATTGACCAGTTTTCGGATTGAAGCTTGGGAACAAAAACATTCAAAATAATTGCTTTTCGTGTATCAAACAAAGTAAATTCAGAAGTGTGCCGTTCGATAAAAGCTAGGAATGAAAAGATATCATTCCCGTTCTATATTTGATATTATTAGCGAGTGTTATAGCGTTTAATCATCCGCTCACTTATGGAGACGATTTCAAAAAACATCACATGATATTCTTAGAATGTAGTAGCATTCAGTGGGATCTGCAATGATCTTTAAAGCAATTGTGAAACAATTATTTTTTGCGTATCACAATTTGTATTCCTTAATTAAACCAAAGTAATATCGATAGTAAAGTGAACAATCATAGGCTTCATCAAATCATATATAGAATTATTATAAACAAGAAAACGCATAATATAGAAAAGAATACGTTGTTCACATTGAGTATGTTAAGAAAAATATCCTTATATATTAATTAACTTTGTAAGTTTGTGTATACAATTAAAAACTATATTTAAATATCGTACACAAATATTATTTTGTTGATACATGTTCAATATTGTCGGTTCCACAGTTTTCGCAAGCTCTTTGCGGAGTCTGATATCACCGTGGGCGCATTCCCCCGGCGCTCGCTATCTTCGCTCGCCAGCAAGATGTCCGCGCCCGGTGGCACCACCTCCGCTCCCGCGTAGGCATTCCGACCCGACCTCCACCAACATCACCACCCCGCAGAAGAAGTTCAGACGATACTCGGACATACGGAACCCCAAGCCGGAAATAGACCTGAGGCAGGAACTGATCAACCTCAACCTCAACAATCGGGAAGTAGACAGGTGGCTAGGCAGCAATTTCGATGAGAAGGACGAAGACGAGAGGTCTGTTTCCACCGAGGAAGAAATCGACTTTAGATTCAACCACGACATACCGCTGCAGAGATCTATATCACTCGACCGAGGAATAGAAATATTCAATTATTTGCAAACCCTAAGTTCGAGCGAATCCGAAACTGACACAGCTTCTTCCTGGACCATGCACTCTGAAGAACGGCAAAACAGATTGATAGAAATGCAACGGAGTTTCGAAGATATTCCCGCTTCTCCATATAAAGTGAAAAGTAGGCGTGCATCTTTGGCAGTTCACAATGAAACGTATGGGCAAAGTTTGGCATTGTTCGTTCTTAAAGAAAGTTATAAGGGTATGGATGAAATAAACATCAGTAATAATACTGCACCGCAAATAAAAAAGCTACAGAAAACTTTTTCATTCAAAACATTCGATGATATCAGAGAATCTGCTAAAAACTCCACTGAAGATATAAGAGAATTGGGAGATGCCGATGAACCTAAACTGGAAATAAAAATGCCAATAGTCAGGAACTTCATGACGTCATCTGATAATATCGACTGCGGAACTTCGCCCACAGTAGACAAGTCAGGGAGTATATTCATATTTACAGATTACGATGCTGTTAAGGATTCGGATAATACTTCTTTGGATAATTTAGATGAACTCGGAGATATTGGTGGACTGAGTATGCCAATGCACAAAAGGTATACAAGAAAAGGGAGAGAAAGTATGTACAGAGGGGTTGTATCACCCTCGATTAGGAAGGTGCCATCGTTTACATTTAAAAGTAACGATGACATTAGAGAGTCTGATAAAAGTTCGGTTGAGAATTTGGAAGAAGTGATGGAGCCCGATAAATCTATGCTTAAAACTAGAGTGCCAATGATGAAAACCATATCTTTTGAAAACAAGCCTGAAGAGAAAAAAGAAGAAACCAAGGGTCCACGTCAAAGGAGAGTCGGCGTAGTCGCCTTTCCGCCTTTTCAAAATTTCCTAGAGGTCAAGGAGGAAAGTAGTAAAAAACCTGATCTAAGAAAGGAAATTCTGATAAAACAAAATTTGTCACATGTTAAGAGTTGCGAAGAAATAGTCACGTATAAAAAGAGCAAAGTTCCACGTTCGGGATCAGCAGAGACCGTGCTGGATTCGACTCCTTCGACCTCGGGCGTTATGAGGAGAGTTAAAGATCAAAGTAGCAGCAACGTGTCAAATAACATACGCAAGTTGAAAAAGAACTTTGCCATGCGAAATTTTACGGAAACTAAAGAACGGGCGTTGCCCGCTATCGTAGTATCCGACGCTGATCGCCCAACAGTAGAAAATATTGTCGTTAAGGAAGAGAATATTACTACTAGTAATGCTTCCAATGTAGTAGAAATAAGTAGAACTTGTGACTGTCGTATTTGTAGCGAGGATGAAGTCGATGATAAAATGTCTTTCTTGCGTAGGAATTTGAAATCATTGTTTATCAAAATTGTCTCCTGCAGAGACTATGGCAGGAAGTTGACTTACTGGGATGATAACAATAATTTGGATGAGAACGAAATGTACAATTGCGTCATGCATCTTTTGAAATTGATGCTCGGTCTTTGGCTGAGGCACCTTGATCATAATTGACTATGATGCAAATGTAAGTTTTAAGTTTTTGTGATAATCGTAACACGTGAATGTCGATCGTATCTTTGATTCTTCACGTTCTCGTATATTTTTCGCTATCGTTATCTAAATACTTCTCAAGGATTTGTTCAGCCAATATTCACCGTTCCAAATGTATTTATTCCCTATTCGCCATCACTGTCTTGAATTTCTAAAGTTTTGATTTGTGTTGATAATGGTCAACGTTTTATCTCCTATGGGTCTGTGGTGACCGATTTCGTTGGCTGATCGACGGTCGCCTGACACGCGTCGACGCTCTTTGTTTTGTTTATAAATACTTTTACTAATTTATTATTTTTAAATAATATTGACATTAAACACTTGATACACGTTTTAATATTTATTTACTTTTCAATAGATAGCCACCTTTACGTAGGAAGATTTGTTTCTCGTCGCAATAGTAATATGTACATACATATATATTTGTGGGAGACACTCGATAGTTTTATTAGTAAATAGGCTCTGACTGACGCGATATTATCCGGCTGTGGTTGTTGATTTTGACGTATGTATTGTTGTGGCGAACCTGGCAGCCTACTATTGTGTATCTGAATCAACTTCTGTGTAGATTAAATTAGTAATTTTAGTTTTAAAAGATTTCTTAAATCGGTCTGCTGGTGAATCAGATGTCTTCTAAGTTTGTTTTCTGTCTATGAATAAAAAGCACCCGCGACTCAAGGAACCGGTTACTGACTATGGAGGTCCCGTGAGTTAAGAGAAACCTTGAGTTTTTATAAACAACCAATAACATCGTTTGTTGAAGATTTGATTATTATGAAAAAAGCAAGCATTGCAGAATGTCGCTTCTACTGAATTGACGTAATCATTTACATAGTTTTAGTGGAATATTTTGTGATCCGCGAGACCTCTGGCTTATGTAAATTACGAGGAACTTGCAATATTTAACCCAATTTCATAATATGCCAACACTCGGGATCGTCGTGATGTAATGCGTTTGGGTCTCACAAATATTCCATTATAATATGTTGATGGATGTGTTTAATGAATAGTGTTTCAAAAAGTTAACTATTAATTTACACAGAGGTTATTTTTCAGTTAATTACCAAAAATAAAAACCGGTAAAGGTCAACTTTTCTACGAACATTGTTAAATTCGAACAACTCACGGTCTGTACAGACGAGCGGCATTTTGTTCAACGCTGACACATATATTTTTGGTGCGCTCGTTAGTATTACCGTGCGTGCTATTTTTTTAAACAATTAATATTGGTAAAAAAAATTAGTTACATATAAACGTTTCTTTTGCCACTCCGTGAAAGTGCTGATAATTTTTCTGTATAGAAAATGGACATGTTAGTCAATTTAAAATAAATTATACTGTCGGCTAGGGCTGGCAAAGAGCCGCTCGTGTGTACTGATTTTTATAAGGAATATTTGTCAATCTTTTAATTCAGTCCTAGGTACATTTTTGAACCAGAAGTGGTGATTAAATTAACCTTTACTGGCCTTAAAAATGTCATTAAAGCTCGTTTGAATTTATTCACTTGATGTACATCCACAGTAACTCGTAACATTCATCATTTGCATCTTATTTTTAAATATTGATAAAGGTTAATTAATATGTATAAGTATAAACCATTAAATGAAACTTCCAGGATGTATATAGAAAGTGTACATTCCTACACATATTAAAACTGAACGAGCTATTAGCATCTAAAGTTTATGATAATACACATCCAGTGAAAATGTATAACCAGTCAATTATATACAATGGCTTCAATATGGCCTAAGATAAGAAAGTGCTTTTAATATATTATACATTCATATCGTTCATTCGTTCATTAGATAACATTGTTTTTCCACGGCCATATTTATTTAAAGTATTTTAATTAAGTTACCAATTACTCCTCGATAAAATTTTAAAATGATTTTCGTTTTATATGTATCGTCCTAATTATATTTATTATTTAACGGTTTTAATACTGGACAATAATAATTTTTTTTATGTGCATTCATCTGGACTGGTAGACGACAGTGACAGTTGAATAAAAAAAAAAACAGTTAAGGTTAAAAATGTTTAGTATGGTAAGTCGTAGATATTTTCTGATACTATGAATAACGTTATGTCAAGATATAGACTTTGTCATTAACGGGACGAACGTTTAGCCATCGACTATGGACGAATTTGACACTTGTCATGAATGTCATTAAATGTATGTATGGATTGTGTTTGTGCGGTCTTGAGTATGGTACGAGACAAATTTTGAAAATATGTAAGTTTTTCACTCGTTCGCCTGTGTAAACATTACATGTGACATTTCCTTATTTTAATGTTAATCATTTTACAAATTACTTCGTACATGATTGAAGTACCGGGTTAACTCACGTCGCGATCTCCATTAAATACAAAATCCCAGCAATATACATGTGAGTTACTCCGATACATAATGTAACTATATTCTCTATATCTGTTAACAGTTTGCTTTTGTTTCGCTAAATTTGTCCCATAGAAAGCACCGTGCTTTATGACACCGAGTCGATGGTTAAAATTTCTCTTGTTAGCAATTCATAACGATTCCAATCTCCAATAGACTAGAATAGATAAGACGTTGTCTTGGTATAATCCATCGACGTGCCTCAAAATATTTAACGGTCTGTTATGAAACTAAGAAGAAATCAATTGCAAGTTGTAGTTTTAATGGTACGCATAAATATATACTGTGTTAAGGTACATTTACCGGGCATATTATTTCGCCCGATAGCTTAAGGTATTATCCATTCCGATAGGCTGTTTTTTTGTTTTTTTTTTTTTTGGTGTCTGTGTTGCCAGCTATTCCTGGCGGAAATCGGAAGGAAAATATTGTTGAAGTATTGTATGTAGTAAACACTCAAGATACCAGATACTCTAAGAATTTTAATGACATATTGTAGTGTTTTTTAGGTTCAGTTCGTACGGATCGCGTTTGTGCCGCGTGGAGATTGTGAAATTTGGTTGCTTAGGAAATCCGTCTGCTATGAAGTTTAATGATGTATGTATGTATACTTAGATTGTTGTTACATGTGTATGAGGCTGTTTCTATTAATATTTGAAGTTTTAATCTCAACCCTATTTATTAAATAGTCTCATTAGAAGTGACTCCGGAATGATTAATTGTAAAATTGCGATAGTAATATTTAAACTTGCCATATTAGTAGAATTAAGCCTCCATGCCAGTTGTGCGTATTCATTGTACTAATGAAACTATGATCCCTTTTTTACACGTTCCCTTCGCTCGGTGATCAGAAAATTAAAGGTGCTTTAAAACAGGTTGTCCACTATCCGACTATATTTTAGCATTTCAATGCTCCATCGATCGGAACGTGTGAAAAGGGCCTAAAAGTTAACTATGTTTATTTCTGATCCCGTCCACAAGTAACCAACAGTTTAATCATCGCCGCGTGGACGACACGCGGTCTGTTCGAACTAACCGTTTGTTAATAATGCTAGTCACAGTAGTACTGGGTACTAGATTAAGATTTGTTGTTGATAATAATTGATGGAATATTTGTAACTGGAATTTTTATTTATTTCCAATATTATTTTGTCGAACTTTAAAAATGTTGACGTCTGTGTGTGTGTCATTTTGTAATTAATTGCTTTCATTAAAATATACGGCTACCGGATCAGTACTTTAGCGATATTTTCCATATTTCATATATTTTTTGCACTGTTCTTTGTTTTATTATAAATATTTTTGTGAAATTTCATATAGAAGTTGAAATTAGTGTTAACATCAATATTAAGTACAAGTATTTACGAATATTCCGTCATTTATTATTTTGATAAGTAAAATTAATACTTTTGGGTTTTTGGGGAACACTGTGAACACGTTAATTTAAAAATTTTATTTTTATTCTGTACATCCTGCATTAAAATACCTTATGTTATTCACGTAGAATGTTTACATGTTGTTAGAAAATATTATACCATGCAAAATTACTAAGTTGACGGTGTCAAAATAATTATAAAAAAGTTTATATAACTGTTGCTTCTTTTATTATCCCCCACCCCCACCTCTCTGTACCGCCGAAGGTTGTGGATCAAAGTTGAAATCATAACCTGGTTCCATATATTATCTTGCATACAAATAGCAATTCTTACATCAGGTTTTTGTGTTTGATATATTTTTGCGAGCGTTATGTCAGAAACCAACATAATGTGTGATGATTTGCGAAAACAATTTGTGGAAAATTCCTAACGTGACAACAATTGTAGCGGTGATGAGAAAATTTGGTATAATCAATTTTACACTATTAAATTGTACACTGTCATCACCAAACAATTAAATTTTACACTGTCAACACTAATAAATGTTAAATTTTACACTGTCAACACCAATCAATGTTAAAATGTATACTGTCAACACCAATCAATGTTAAATTTTACACTGTCGACACCAATCGTGTAACAATATTATGCTTACCAAGCGTATAAATATATTTCACAGTATTACAAATTCAAAGCTTAGGTATCTATGAGGATATGCCGTCATTCTTTCCTCTGCTGTTCGTGTCTACATCGAGCTGGTTAAATAACAATCTGAATAACCAACTACATATCGTTACTTTAATAGTACTGTAATTGTTTACATGGATCACATGTTTAAAGTTTGAATCATATACTCGTATATAAATAGTACTTAAATACTACACACTAACGGTGTTTCTCTAGGGCGTACAATTCAGTTTCCCTCTGCGCGGGCTTTGATTATTATCTACGTGTTATAATTAAGTAACTGACGAAGACTGATGGAAAACAACATGAAGAAACCTGCACACCTTACGACTTCTTAACGTTCTCTGAGGCGTGTCTAGGCAGTTTTAAACCACAAACTGCGACGCGACTCGTGTGCAATGGTGGAACAATAGAAAGATTTATGCTGATTACATTACAGAAGTGTTTAATATTAATATGTGCCTAATACAAATGTTATTTTAGGTAGCTATCGATAAGAGTTCGATTTGAGCGGTTTTTGCCGCGAGTGGTAAGTTACGTGTGTCATTAATAATATCCGCCAAAAGAGCGATCACCATAGGCGCGAGTGCGGACCGGTTTGTGGCAGTTTTAGGTAAGTTGTCGTCAGGTTGTGACCTACATGTGAAAAACTTTCTTTGCACCGTAAAGTCTGTCCCACACTGGCCGAAAGCTATTGAAAGGAATTTAAGGTGAATTTCCAAGAGTCATCACAAGATATAATCACAATAAAAATGTGATTGTTTGGGTTGGTGTTATCGGCTGTATGACAGGAAATGCAAATATTTTTTTTGGAGATAGTATTGTATTGTACAGATTTTTATTGCACACGAGCATCTGGTGTATTTGCCAATACCCAGTAGTACCTTCATTGTTTATTTTCATTTGAAGAGTGCGTTAGCCACTATTAAAGCCTCTCGTCAACCTTAGCACACAGACGCACCGAAACATCCCAGATAGCTCTTACTTGCGAGTTTTGGTTTAATTTTAGATCGGTTATCGGTCTGTGACTTGCACTTAGCAGTTACCACCAGGTGGCCTTATAAGGCATTTCCTCTTTGCAACATGAAAAATTCATGCTGTCTTACTATTTTACTGGAATCCTGCACTCTCTTATAAATGTGAGTTATAATTGAAAATGAAGATTGAAAGGTTTGCATAAAATAAAAAAAGTGAAATTGTCTTTTTAATTAAGTTAGCTGTTACCTGCGGCTCGAAGAAAACCGTGAGATTTTTCGTGTTGAAAGAGTATCATATATCTGAGGGTAGGTCCAAACAATAAATTTCCACCACACGAAATTTTGCTAAAATCGGTTTATTCGGTGTAGTGTGATGGACGACATGTAAATGGAACTGTCAAAAACTCTTTGGGTTATCTATCACGTACAAAACACGTAACAATTTCTATTTTCAGAATCTGTTTCGCGTACACCTTCATTCTCGTTACCAGTCCTTTATTAGAATGGATTGCTTGTCTTATTAATGTATATTACACTACTGAATAATATATGAACCGTGAATTTTAAACTCATGAATATAAGTGTAGCCGTTTTCAATCCTATTTTCACTTGACTTTTAACTAATGAGCCGATCAAATCTACCGAGGAATTCTCAGACGAGATATATATTGAGTTGTACGCTTCGAAACCCAACGTACTCATGTACCACTTCCCTATACAGATGATGATAAATGAACAGACAGATTTCAACTAACAGTAAATAATTTTTCTATTTTGTTGTAACCGATTGTAATCTGGTCTCTTCTCTCTGTAATTACTAATACTGCTGGAACGCCTGCGGCGATTGACATAGCTCGTTTAATGCAGGCCTTTATGTCGAACAAGTGCGTGTAAGATAACGTACACACAGTATGAAATATGGCCTTGCGAGTAATAAAAGTGCAGAACGTTTCTCACGTGTAAGATAATATTCAGTAGAAGTCGTTTCCTACGTACATTTGTTCGTTAATGTCCGTTGTGCCCGCGGATTTCAAATATCGAAACCGATTAAGCCCGAAATATTTGATTAATTTCAAAGTTGGCTTAGACTTTCACGTATAGACGGATAACTCTAAGGTGCTTTTATCAAAGTAGGACGGCTTTGCTCTGCTTGTCGCATTTTATGTTTACTGAAGTCATGGCGATTTTTCTGACAACATTTTACAGTCTAAAAGTCTTTTTTACCTCTGAAATACTCCGTACGGAATAAAGATCGAGTTTCTAGACTTATTCTGTAACTAAATAACTAATA
>DWFV01001253.1:0-11587 GCA_018246775.1 Parelbella machaon machaon
TAATGTTTTTTTTGCATCAAGTGGCGTTTAACTTTCAAAGAGACAATATTTCGTGAAGAATTGCAATCGCCATGATTTGAATCCAGGAACGAAGCAGCGTGAGGTAAAATCTGAACCACTAGGCTATCACTGATTAGTTTAGCTTAAGAACTAGACAAATTATTGAAAGTCCGATATTTCTAAAATTCCCAAATATTTGGACACTGGACAATAAGTAAATCTTATTTTCATTCTTACGTCACGACAGACTCCAGTAGCTCAGTCCGCCTACTTTCTCTTATTTACATCTTAAACGGCTTAATACGTATTAATGTAATTAAAATTGTCATTAATTATTCATCATTCAATGTTTGCTAATGAAACTCCCATGAATTGTTTCTTTTAATAAGTTTTTTGTTAGCTGTGATTTGCCAACTATTATTTCAAATCATTTCGTCGGAGGGTAAATTTTTGAATATCATAACTTTCTACATTACACATTCATATAAATGAAATTTTCTGTTTCCTTACGCTCGGTTGAAAGCTAACTCGACGAACTTGGATACTCTGCTTATGTTTTAAAACAATCATTCCGCTGTGCGAAGAAAACGAATCTTGTGTTAAAGTTCGTAGCGCTAAAAATATTTATTGAATCCGGTTGAGGTTGAATGTCTCAAGTCTTATTTATTAATCAATTTAGTATTTTCTCTTCTCTGTGGTGTGTGAACTCTCCCAACCAGCTTTTGGCTAGTACCTATGCTGGAGTATTGTCATAAACTTTGTTTGTCATATGATATCAGCCCGAGCTACAGGGTCCGTGTAGAAATGAAAATATAAAGAGCCTGACGTGAACGCCTTAATTCTCATTCAATGAACGCTTGTTTCAAGTAAGGTAACAGATTAAAATAAGGTATTTGGCATTTGCAGCTAGGGTGAAAGATATATAAAATAAGCGTAAATGGCCAAGTTATTATTTTTAATACAAAATCGTCACGCCAGGTCTTTTCGGAGAAGGTAAACAGTACCGAGTCTTAAATATCTCTATTCAATATATAAATATGAAACCTAAATAAATGTACAGCGGTTTTAGTTTTATTAACTTTTTAAAAGTCATAGCCGTGGATGTGATTACAATCTTACCTATTAGTAAGTAAAATGGATCCTAGAATGTAGGAAGTTTGCCTAGAAAGCACCTGGTCATTTTTGATATTGATTAGTTCCAGGTTGTACGAATCAACAAAAACAGACAGGCCAGGTTGTTCCACTATTACAAAAATCATTACTCTTATAACGAAATTATGAACGTGTGATGCCAAGTGAAGCGAGCGAGCGTGCCTTGTGGAATGCAGTCGGGTGCACGTAAATTCGGAAGTCGCCGCCAACTGCACAGCTGCGTCCGTGTAAACACAAGTGCGTTTTGAATTCTTTACGCGTTGTGAACTGGATTGTGAAATGTCGTAATGTGAACCGTTGCTTGCTCTATTGAAATTTTCCACTGTACACTGAATGATGAAATTATTGCTTTTTTTATTTATTTATTAGTCTTCGTATAATAAATTATGTAGTATTTGAAAGTTGAGTAATTGGTGTATGTTTTTGAAGAAATTCTTAAGTAATTTCGGTTTTGTTACGTTTTTTTATTTGGCTTTGGATGAGAGCGATGATGTGGCCTTGCTGTGCAGTAAGATTTAACTAGTAGACGCGTATTTACTTAGTGTGTATCAATTTTAGTACAATTTTTAAGAAAACTCTACTAAAGGGAATAACATTATGTTGAATAGGTAATATTATGATATAGATATAATATACGTAACGATGGAACGACATTGATACAATGTTTTTTTTAACATTACATTTCCTTGCCACGAGCTACGTAAGTACGAACGCTATTAAAGCCGATACGAAGTAATAACGATACATATATATTGCCGTGTAAAGCTCTGTTCGTTTGTACGACTTCGGGAAACATAATCTAAACTTTGTATGTTGCAGCTTTGCCAATGAGGTTGAGCGTGTAGGCGGTTTGAGGTACTGTTTAACAACTTTATATATCTCATATATATAGGTACGTTCAGTAAGCCAGAAACTAATCACGATCAAAGTAAATAAGTCTTTAAGAATTGTATACAATAATCCAAACAATATCAAACACCAAGAGGTGGAAACTGTGAAAAATGATAAAGGAACCTTCATTCACCGAAGAGCAATTAACGTTGATGGCTCCGCGCCCCCCCACTTCGTCCCTAACCGGCACAAATTTGGAAGTCTTCGACTAAGGCTCGTGTCTGACCTTTGGCCGTTCAAATTCTTATCGAGCATCGATTGAGATACTTGATTTAATTACTGTGTAGTCAATTTGAATGTTTATGTAAACTCTGGAAATTAATAGGGAAAAAAACAACTTGTCACTGGCGCACTTTCGGTTTTAAGAACATTTTGTTATCACAAAAAAACAAGCGCTTTCGAAATGGTAGAGAGAAAATTTTTCAAAATGTCAAAAAATTTAAATTCATATGAAACGGTACCTAAATATACTATATTATGTATTTAACCATATAACTGACGTGCATTTGCGTGGTGACCGTGCGTGTGCTTCCGTGTGTATTTGTGTGTGTGCTTTTGTATCTTTTATCATTTAATTTTTGACGGTGAGACACGTTCCGCCTGTCAAGTTACACAGTCGCATATTAACCACTTCCCGGCCATGCTCCCCGGGCTCACGGATGGAAAATATTGGGCTTTGAGATTTCCCTATTTTAGCTTTTATTATTATTCCGTTGAAACAACACGGAAATAATGAGAGAGGCCGCTCAAAGATCTCGAATGAGCTAAATATTAACGGAAGATTTAATATAACACTTGAGGTTACAGAGCGTAAATGATATTTTCACAATCGAAACGAGCTGATGTATAGGGCACATGATATGTCGAATTGAGTAGAACAAGGATGCGATCCGTCTTAATATGTATCTTTGATCTTGAGAATTTTATATAATTATAATTAAGAAGAAAAGCTGGAGACGTCACGTAGTGGGATTCGATCGCTGTTTTCGATGAAATGCTTAAACGCACTTTGATCGATGGTTGCGTCATCGGTCGAGTATAAATCAATTTTACTAAAGACAACCCGCTCAGTATTACATGGGTTACTTAATAGCGGGTATTATTCATCATCTTAATCATCATTATCGCCATCATCATCCTCAGCCTCTAGATGTACACTGCTGGATCTAGACCTTCCCTAATCGGCGTCACTCCTTCCGCGCGAGTATTATTTCTTTATTATTAGGTTGGGCCTTATTTAGATGAACAATCGTTCTATGCAAACGTGCGCAATTGAAAATTAAGCAGCGACTGTTCAAAATTAAATAGCAAATTGTTCATGCGCCTTAAATTGTAACTTCGAAACAGCTTTATTGTATGTATGTCTTCACTGAGTACTGCGTTCTTAAAGAACATTGTGTAAGGCTTTTTTGAAAACATTCGATTAAGGTATAATTCTAAATCAGCGGTCAAATGTAAAATGTTTTTCCAATCCGACTACTCCGTAACTACGAATACTGTATTCGAACGGACTTTACACGATATTCTTATTAAATGTAAATTTGTTTAGTTTTACTATTCCAGAACCATGTACCCAAAGCTCTAAAGTTTTTTCTTTCCACACCTACCACGTTGTATCATCAGGTCGCCGAAACATTTCCGCAAGTTACAGGGTTGCTAGCTGAGAAAACAATCCATTTTCTCGTCCCATGAAAATATTGCTTTTGTATACGTATTTAACGATATATGCAACATATGTGCAGTTTATAAATTTAAAAAATATTTTTAATGTTTTAAAATATAATAATTAGTATATTGTATTAAAATAGAATTAGACGATAACATATAAATGTTCCTGTTTATATATGTAGGTATATGAATGTTACAAGCCCTGGCAACCCTAGGGTTGAGACGGGCTGGAATGTCGGCCCCTTTCGTTAATAATTACCGCGCTACGTTCGTTTGTAGGGCGCACAGCCCTATATCTATGTAGATTTACAACTGAAAAGCGTCTGCGTGGATAGGTACATTCGTCTGTGCCACATCTTATGAATGAAATTAGGGAGAAATAGAAGAAGCAGCTTCGGCTCGATGATAATGTTTTGGTTTGGTCTTCGTATGTAGAGAGTCACACTGCTCTTATTTTGTGACAAAAGTTAAAAAATCCAGCCTCGGTGTTATCGTTAAGTAATAACCGATAAAACTCTGTCAAAAACTTGTATAAATGCTGTAGGTATACAGATAGAATGAAATAGAAATTGATATCTTTTAACTTTATACGTACAATTACATATTGGTACGTAACATTTCAATAAAAGAAAGAATGAGTATTATTAATACGTCAGTTTTTGTATTGGATTTTTGTAAATAATGACCGCGCTGCGGCATCGTCGGTACGGTGCTTACATCGACTCTACTTCTTTGAGTTGTCGTCTGAATGGGGAGAAAAAATATGAAAATTGTTTGTAAGGGATGCCGTGAATAATTTTTGGCTTGCAGTTGTGTTGAAGCTGACTGCTGATAAAATTCTTCTAATTAACAGTTGTAACAGATTCTTAGGGCAGCTTACGTACGATTATCCCATTACAGATTGGGAAAATCGTTTGTTATGATAACAAGACAGCTGATTGACGAACTTATTCAGTTAATATTATACTTAGACATAAAACGAATACTCGTGCTTTTCATGATATCAGATTTGTTTACTTTTAAATACTTCCCAACATGCTTAATAATATTTTTTTCGATGTCTGTAGCAACTTACCCTTGTATCTACGTAATAATTCTAGAGTACGTTATGAACGTCTATGGTTTTGCTAAAATCCTTTAAAGCGTTTTACTCATTCTGTCCAATAGGCAAGGTTTATAGGCTATTAATTTGCGTTAGCATTGAATTGTAGAGATATAGGTTACTGTAAGCACGGCTGCTATTTCGAAACTCTACATGTCCTTGCAATACTTTGTGGTTTCACATCGCGTCATGGATTACGATTCCAAAAACATATAACTCAACACTCAACTATTGTATATTGTACTGGATTATCTTCGACTAGATCTGCGTATTTTGTTGGTATGATTGTGATTTATGAAAATTCGACACCGTCGTTGGTATACCGCACGGTCTTCGGTTACTCGTACGGCGCAAGCATAATGCTCCATATAAATAATAACTATTTCGACATGCGGCTCAGTTCACTTTGTTTTATACCTGATAGGTATCACAGGTAGGTAGATACATAGCTACCTACCTCCAGGTACATAACAAAATACCTGAATTATTCTAAAATGTTGTCAAGAATGGAGATATACCATACCTACTTACCATAATACATGAACAGTTCTGAAAGGTTATTCGGTTGAAGGTCTGTGATATTTAATCTTAAAACGCTCGATTCATAAAACGAGGTAGAGGCCAGAGTTTGAACTTCGGACCCCCGGAAGTTAAAGGCTGAATTGGAAACCTATCATGTACATTAAAATATAGGGCAAGTTAGGAACAATTTTTAAACGTTCAAAATTGTTCATTCATGTTACACTCAGCCCGCCGTTCAGCATACAAAACAATAAAATAAACCGTTTGAAAAATCACTTTTCTAGAACATTCCATAATGTAAAAATACCATAGAAGATAAAGAAATCATACGAGTACCTTTTAGATAGTTTTACTGAAACGAATAACTAAAATTATGTTGTTCAAATGTATATTTGCTCAATGCTCAGTTACTAAAAAAATATTTGGTAGTTATGGCAATACAAATGTTATCTTTGCTTGTCTATTTGGGAGCGCGGTAAGATGATAGTTTTGATGATCGACGGTTGTGTGTCGAAAGCGCTTGTCAAAGATCCGTAAATATTATTGTTTTGAACAAACTTTTTGATTTAACCATCGAGGTTTTTAAATTTCATCTTTATCGATATTTCTGTACACTGGATCTCTGCCATGTGTATGGCGATAGGCTCACCACCTACTTCATTGTGGGACGTAGACGTAACTAGTGAAATGTGGGAGTGTAATACACTCCTCTGTCTATCCCTTCGGGGATTACAGACGTGATTTTACGTTCTGTACATTGCGTGATATTACGGTTCAGTGTCCGATGCGTACGATTTTGTATAATAGGGTAAAATCGGTTACTATGTATATATTGGATATTTCATTGTATATAAAATACCTATTTCATATTATTAACACCAAATAAACATAACTACGTACATGGTATATAAAAACTCCTTAATTTTTGTTTTGACAAAACAAAGCTTCTTATTATTGCCGTAACACTCTAATTCAAAAGGAAACCTGTCTCCAAAATTGAAACGTAAAAGGCTAGGAAAAAAGCTTATTATAATTCTACAGATAGCCGTCCCCCGCGGTTTTAACTTACAATACTTCGACACAGACAGTACCTACGCTGTCATTTGTTGGTATGGTATTAATATGATATATTGGTTATTGAAATAATGCCGGCAAATTTAAATTTTAATATTATTTATAACATATATATTATATATGGTGTTGCCTTAAGAGCGTTTGCTACTTATCAAACATCTCTACCAACAAGGGATCGGAAATGATTTGCAGTCATTTTCTACATTATTAAATATATTATGAAATCGGAGGTTTAGAGCCACGTGACCTTTGTGCTTATGTACTACGACCGTAGGGCGGAACTGCCCTCTGAGGGACTCCGAAGCACGCCCAAAATAGTAGGTGTTCAAACTAGTTGCAAACTTTCATCTAATTGCTCATGTCTGTATGGATGAAGCCTAACAAAAGTAAGGGTACATGCCTACATTACTCGGGGTCCTGTAATTTTGGTAATGGCCGCGTGGGGGCGCTCGCAGACTCCGATAAGCGAGATAATCGAGGACACCCTGGAGAATGGGCACAGTAAACAACAAAACAGTAAGTTCCACTCGTATGATTTTTTACATACTGGCGTGGTAATACTAACTAAACCTCACCTAAGTAATTGTTTACTAAGTTATAAATGTGAAAAAATAACTATATTTTTTGTCGCATTATTAATAATTGATAAGGAGGAAGTCGGATTTGTAAAACTTCATATTTATAGTTTTGATTATATTAAAAACAACGGGAAGTGTTTTACTTACACTAGAGAGTTGTGTATGTATGTAGGCACATAATTTACGAGATCGTTTTGCTCAATATTTTTACCAAAATAACTAACGGTTTTGATTTGTCTGTGGCACGTAGATAAGTAAGGGCTCACCCGCAGCACCCTTGCGTGGGTGTGTCCGAATTACGCCCCCTGTTCACTATGGTCGTTGTACGTAAATAAATTTGTTCCATTTTAAAATTTTGTTAATACTAGTGGTTCTTCGAAATTTGAAATTTGGTATTAAAAATAAAATAAACGATGTCGTCAATGTTTATTTGGTTGTACTGTTTTTTTCGGAGCTCGGTTTCGTTTTTGTATCTGAGTTAGGCCCGTCTGAGGAGATAGGGGTCGGTTGTCTGCATTCTGTAGGACGTTTTATGTTACACCATTGATTTTTGTTGATGTTTACTGGTTGTCACTTAACGGTGGCGTAACTTGTCTGTGGATTAACGGAAATTGTAATGTGAATTTTCAAACAATCATCAATAATCGTATTCGATCGTATCCAATTCAATGTACACGATATATCTTTTATGTCCTCACGTTAATATTACAAGTATTTAATTTTTTTCTGTATGTTGCCACTAAATTGCGAAAAAATAGCGCTAGAAATTATTTTCCATATACTCTTTATGTCTAATAAATTTGAGAGTTTTAATATACGAGTAGCTCATAATTATGTCTGTGGCTCACAATTGTATTATATAAATTATTATATCAGAAACATATTTAAAAAAAATTCTAAGCGCCATTAAAAGTAACAGTCGCACATTGTCGACTTAGACGTTATATTCTACTATTAATAAATATAAGGCCATTCATATTTACCATATTACTCCGATGACACAGTATTAAAGGCATGATTGGATTAGGGTATTATGTAACCTTTTTTTTAATTTATAAAATAAATGAAGGTATTACGTACTTATACGTGTCTTCTCTTTTCAAAGTGGCTTGAATAGGTGCGTCTAAAAATGAAGATAGCGTATTAAAATGTTGTGTTGATTAAAATGAGCATTTAAATAGATTGACTTCAATTCATTTGTTTTATGTCGAAAATATAGGACCACATGTAACGTCTCCAAATAAAGCCTTAACCCAGCACATAACAGTTACGTCATCACCGAGCTGCTGCAGAGCGACCTGCACAAGATCATCGTGTCGCCGCAACACCTGTCCGCCGACCACATCAAAGTGTTTCTCTATCAGATCCTCAGAGGTGAGTGTTCTACATAATATTCATGTCTTTTAACATATTAACTAGAATTTCCGTATTACAATAAGAATAAGGACACATAACATAATATGTATCTTAATTTATGTAACTAAACTAAATGAATTAAATTTTTTTGTATCACACCCTGGGTGTCTTGATAATTCTTATGCTATACGGTGGGAATGACTCAAAATACTTTCATGTTTCTTTAACTTGTGAAGTAGGATTTCTGTTTTATTGTGTGAATAAAGTAAGTGTTAAAGTAAGTAATAAAGTAAGTGTCTATTTTCATTCCGTTTCTAGGTGGCTAGATAATGCTTATGATGTAGGGTGGTAAGTCTGTTGGTGATGTTCGCAAGGTGGTCGCGTGGTCCGTGGGTGTCGACGGCGGAAAAGCTGTGGGGGCGGGGAAGGGTTGGATATGGTTTCGATTTACGAGATAATCTATTGTTTTCTTTTTAGTTGTATTACTACTTATGAATTAAATGTGTTATGGACGTTATTTGTGAAACTAGAGCAATGAAAAGTAGAAATTTTATCATATCGTTATCCATAAGTGTCACCTCGTCTGAAAGTCGGCTGTTGTAGGAAAAAGAGATGTATTTTTTAACAAATGTTATATTACGATCTCCAACAGGTACTTAATAATATATATTCCTGGTATCAAAGCGATTGGTTTTTTAGATCGAATTTTCTTGAACACTTCTTTCTGTACAAATTGTAAGGCGTTTTAATATTAGATCTCACTGGATGTAACAGTTAGGAAAATATCGACTTTTCCATATGCTTTAAGGCTCCAAACACTTAAGACTTTTCCATAATGTTTCTTTAAAATTTTTGAAATCTGCCCTTCGCCAGCCTTGCAGATTATTGTCTTAACTCTTTGTACTGACAGTAGACTCAGCTACCACAGCGAAATAATAAAAATGGTTAATCGTAGAGATTTGTCCTTTATGATGAAGTTTATTGTTTAATATTATTGAATTTACTGAACAGAAATTTCTGAATGGTAACATTTGTTCATAAACTTTTATAACGATTACTCATTACTTCCTTCCTTTCTACTCTTTGTTGCGTGACACCGAAGCTTGTCTTTGAGTGAAATTGTGCAGCGCATTTAGTGCTTTACCTAAATCTTTGTAAAATAAGTTTAGTATGAAATATTGTATACTTTGCATCTTTTAATATTTTTAAGGACAGAAAAACGGAAGGTGCATACATCCCTTAAGCTAGTTTTAAATGAGCACCGCTCCGGTTTCTATCCGAGCATCGCCGCAACCCTTTTAATTTGCAAATTGGATTACGTGGATATTCGCTACGTAGGATCAGCTCTTTGATGAGTTTCGATGAGCTTACCTCATTATTCAGTATAATGAATATTTTGTTTTTAACCTTTATTTTTACTTCGGCTGAAAATATTTAATTTAGCTGAGAGCGCGCTTGGACCGAAAGCTTGTTGGATTATGATGGAAAATCTCTTGTGAAAAGTTCACCTCGTTCGTCTTTATGTTTTCCGTAAAATATTCAAGGAAAAATAAACTGTAAGCTGGTATAACCTATTTTCTTAGGGTGCACGAGCGAGTAATGGCTTGGTGCTAGCAGTGCGTCGATAAATTCCGGTTGCGAACGAATGGAGCTCCCAGGGGCACGCCGCTCCGGGAGGAAGACAGCTCCGACGCGCCTTTGCCTTCACCGCCCTCTCTACCTGCCGTAAATCAATTAAAACTCCCCGAGTGCCCGTTGCCCTCGGGCTGCACTCCGTCTGCCCGCCGAAACTTTTGCTCCTTTCAACATTTCTCGAACTGCAACTCGGAAACGAAAAACTCGTTCGCTTAACGTGCAGTTGGTCGAGGGTGCTGTACGAGAGCGTTTGAATTCTTCTCTTATATGATGATAGATGCGCATTACACTACAATGTATAGGACTAAGAGTACTCCGTAGACGGTGCAGAGTCCAAGGTGTTATAATGAAAAATGTTTGGTTCGAAAAAGCTTCATTACGGACATGGTAACTCCGGCCTATGGACTTTTTTTACTGTGATGACAGATATAATGCAATAAAGGTCTATTTTACAGACTTTGCATTATTACTGTTCCGCGACTGTTCGCGCTCCGCGAGGATTCTTCTCCGAGTCAAGCTGAAAAAAATGCGGTCGTTAAGCGTCCCGGCGCCTCTGACATTTAATTAAAAACTTTCTGGACGCCAGATGAAACTAGATGCTACACTTGATGCAGAATTATGGACATGCTAATGGTTTCAGAGGCAATTAGGTATGCAAGTTGACTGGCGGATATTAAACTAATAAGCAAGAAAGTCTTATGTATTAAAGAAAGAGTCACTTCCACTCTGTTATACAAACATTCGAATCGCTAATGTCCAGACTCATAATAATGGACTCGAATTGCTTGCAGTAAACCACTTTAGTCTATACTCTATGACGGAGTAACAGATTCGACGACCTAGATTTCGCCAAACATATATTTGTTAAATGGAAAAACAAGGAGTTACCTCATACCTTACGTAATATTATTAATTGTGTCCATGTCTGATTACGTATCCTTACACTATGCTACTCGTCGAAAAGTAGTCATTCTCTCACAAAAAGATTCTCTTCGAAAATGTTTCGTATCGACAATGTCTACGCGAAATTACCTAACGACACAGCTGAGCACGGTTCTGACTTCGTATGTATGTGTTTGTGTATGAATGTTTGTATGTGTTTGTATCTGTGTGTAAGCTGGATGCTAATGTCGCCCGCGCGGAGCGCGTTATCAATAATGTATGCTGTGGCCCTAGGCCATCCTGTCCCGGGTACGGGTACGTTTTGGAAATAAATTATTGCATACAAATATGATCTATAGTATGGGAACATCTTGTCGTTTAACGTAATTGAAATGATATAATTCAGATATGGAAAATTTTGTAAAGAAAAATGCTCAAATTGATCAGCAATGTATTGATTAAAATCTGGATACGATACTTAAATGTGTAATGATTGTGGTCGGTTCGCATTGGACTAGAAAAGTAATATTAAAAAAGAGCAAGAAATTCAGTACAAATGTTATACCTACATTGGTGGGATTAGCAAACATGTGTACATCTTGCTTACATAGGTCCCTTTCAACTATCTATTAGTATTAGCGTCTATATCATTCATTGTATATGATAAAATTATTATCATAAGAAATTACATAATATTAAATAATATTGCCCCTGTATTTCCATGAAG